>JAODUJ010230649.1:0-10426 GCA_027564615.1 Psolus chitonoides
TGATTACACAAGAGCTTACACCTGAGTCAACCATTGATTTTCAGTGAAGCTAAGCCTATTGTTAAGCCAGTAATCCTCTCTGTTCAGCCCAGAACTCTATTGTTTGGGCTCATAAGGGTCACTGGCACCCATCAATAGGAGGAATTAACTCTGGGGAATGACCATGCACCCAATTAGCAAACTTAGGGTCCATAGGTTAGGATAAATCCAAAGGAAAATACACCTCCATGAACAAAAGAAACATTTCTATTGCATATCCTTCAAAGTTAGGGCAACAAAAAGGGTTACATCCATAAGACTATGTGTGCTAATTGGCTGGACCATGGTGAGTAAGGCAAAATCTTCATGACATTGCACACAACATTGTCAGTAATCACCCACGAAACCAGCGGTGAGGAATGCAGTCACTCTTCAACTAGTTGTTTGTAGTCCATCCAGGTACATTGAGATGCTGTCGCATGTCTCAACCTAGCTAGCGAACATTTTTTTATTTATTTTCATTTTTTAGACCACATTTACGGCATAAACGGGTTACCGATAACCGACCGTTCCACCAACCGGTTTTTCGGTTAGTGAAATAACCGGAAATGCACAGCCCTGATTCAATCATGTCTTCAAGATACTCAGGGGCCATGTTATGAAGATTTTTTTCTTCTTCAAATCATTGAGACTTAAAAATGGATACAGAGCTCAACTGGTAACAAGTGCAACTGAATGAGAGCTGGTGTAATATATATTTCTTGGCACAAAGAATTACTCTAGCTGCTGAACTCTGTCAAGCGCTATATAAATTTAATATCTGTCTGCGCGCCTGCCTATCTGTCTGTCTATCTATTCGATAGTTGCTACACTGATGTGAAATCTTCTGTGATTGATGCCAACATGCCCATGAACCTTATCCATGGTATACCTTGGTCATGAGGGTATAACTACTGTGACCGGCCATATTCCCTGCAGTATGTTCCGTGATATGCAGTCCTGGAAAACTGTAATTTTTGCACTTCCTTCATTGATGATACATCTCATGTCAAACAGAATTTGGAATGTTCATAAATGAGATATTATATTTGCTGTTATGTTGCTACCTGTTCTATCGCTCTGATCAGTTGTCTATTAGGTACCTTACACTGGACTATACCGAACGAGTGAGCCACGCAAACACATGCCTCATGCGGTGATCACGCCAGTGCAGAATGGTGCAGTTGGGCTGGAACGATCGCGCTGGTGAGCAGAAGCAATGAACAGTTTAGTTCATTTATTGCATCTTCAGTGGAAATTTCCAATAAACCCTGCGACCGACAACGCATACAACGGGGCCTACTATTTGTATCTGTTATCTTGATTTGTCTGGTTAAATTGCCTGATTAACTCGAACCGACAATGAGCATCGCTATCAATTTTCCAGAGCTGGGCTCCAGTCACAGGATAACAGATTGCATATCATATTATATAAAGGCTTTAGTCGAAGCTTACATCAAGTTGCCATTATGATTAGAACGCTAGCAGTAGCATTCATTCTGTGTTGAGGGTCAGCAGTTATGTCAGAATGTGCAATAAGCAATGAAATTAAAAAAGTCTTCCTATTTCCAGCACAAATTATTGTTAACTTCCACAATCAACAAGGAATCACAGAATAATTCAAGGATATGGAATTGGACATCTTACCTTATCATCTTCTTCGAAAGACCCGTCAGCATCATATGCCTCTACAAATTTATCCACTTCATCCTGTCCAACAAAGTACCTGGAGGAATGTTTTGGTGGCTCAATGCTGCTGCCAGAGTTCTTCTTTCGAACAAGACCAAAGTTGGCATCCAAGCTGATGAATGCCTCACCACTTTCCTGTTGGGTGAAAATAGAATTCCCAACATTTAAACTTCATTATAAAGGGAACAAATCAGTCTGCAGTATATGTTGTGAAATTATCAGTTTTCAACAGGAACATTCCCGAGTGTTGATTCAAATTAATTTTCTGGCAGTGATGTCTCATAATTTAGTTTGAGAGAATACTATCTCCCCTGAAATCATGAAACCTAAATATGTAACTTGAAGATCAGTGATGGATTTTCCCGGTCGTCCGGTCATTCGAGACGACTAGAAAATCGGCAGGGCTACCAAATCTTCCAAAATAGTAGCCCTCCGGACTACTTTTTTTTTTTTTCATGCTCTGCCGAAGTTCGTATACATGTAGCCACGCTTTATATTGAGCGGGCAAGGACCAGGAGCCAGTTTTTGGCTCCTGGTCCTGTGGATTTCGGCAGAACCAGGAGCCATTTTTCTAAGACCAGGAGCCATTTTCCAAACAGCATCACTTTAATCTGAAAATGGCTACCGCTGGAGCGTTGCTGGAGCGTTAACGACACCAAAGGGCATTACTTTAAACTGAAAAAAGCCTTCATGTGTTGTGAATGCTATTACGATCACGTTTTCAGTGCGTTTTTAGTGTAATAAAAAAATCTGAAGGACTACCATTTTTTGGAGAGGGCTACCAACTTTTTTGAAATTTCCAACAATGGTAGTCCGGACAACCACTCCAAATATCTAGAAATCCATCACTGAAGATGATATAAAAAAAGATGAACGTATGATGGATTCAAGCGGTTTGGAGAGTGTCACAAAGCCAGCTGATGAATAGGTCCATTTTTTTCAGAGAGTCGGCCTCCATCTCCTGATAGACTGAATTGCTACGTAGTTGTATGGATATGTGTGCCATCTTCGTAAATTGGACACAAGGCAAGTGTATTGCAGCATCATGAGTGTTGATAACTAGTGATTACACACGATATACATCTCTACAAAATGTTCTCCCATCTTTGAAAGAACTGTCAGGTTATGAATGAATCTGGTAATTCTTGAATATCAGTGACTTACAGTATTCAAATTTCACAAGACTGCCATGTTCCAAGAATAGAGTGTAAAAGTGTAGCTTACAACAGGGCAAGCAGGACAAGAAGACCCATCATCAATATCAGTGGACCCCAGTGGTGTGTTCAAGACGTAGAACTGGAAATGGCGATACTCTTCAAATGTCTCATTCATCAGTGTACGGTACAAATAGGTGAGCTGCAAAAAAATAATGAGCTACATATATGTCTCTTGTCATATAAACTGTACATGCGGCATGATATCGGGCTCCATTATGGATTGCAAACCATAATTCCCACACAAACACGCAATAAAGTCAACACAACCGGGCATACGTGTCAGTAGCTAGTACAACATAGGGTATTTGTGCGAACTGTACAATGAGTCCCACACATGCTACACACAATAGGGTACAAACTACTGGGTTTCCTTTACGGTTGGGATTAGCTGTTGTTCGGCCGCCAAATGTAAATGGAACCCACGAGCTGACAAATCAAACCTTCAATAGCTCGGCGAGCAAGTAAGAGAGTAGCTGTGCAATATTGGCAAAGTACCTGTTACTGCCTGTTTCTAACCAGGTATGATAATGGACTTGACTGGTTAAAAACAATGAAGTTTATTCATACTGTATATTGCACAAGATTTTGTACGACCTAATCCTGCAATATATGATGTCATATTTGATTTGATTGGACTTGAGTGCCGAAGACCAGAATGGTGGTAAAGTAGCTGCCTGGTTCCTGGTTGCCACAAACTGCCGCACAGCTATGCCAAGCCGAACTCGAATCATTTCATAGAACAACAGACACAAACCTCCACAACAATGAAACAACCACATAAAGCCATCAACAACTGCCCAAATAGCTTCATATGACAGGAATTCAATCCCAGAACCTCATGAATGTGGGGCCACATTCATTATTATTTCTAGAGGTCAAGGTCACTTACTGACAACCTTGTGAACATTATAAGGTAAACATCTCTGGTTAGGTGAGAGTGAAGTTCAAATTATGATGCATCTTTTTCTTACTTTTCCTTGCACATATAGTCCATATTCATTGTTGTGAAATTTGGCATATATTGTACTTCCTACCTGTGACACACTAGGTTCATACTCTGTAATGGCATGTATGTTCTACATACCAAGTGCATGGACCCTATTGTTTCAGAGAGAGGTCAAAGGTCATCTGATGTCAATGAAGACTGAGATTGAGGAGACAAAAATGGTCCAAAAGAGATGACAAGCTACAAGAAACAAAGTGGAGAAAATATCAGGCACTATTTTGGCACCGGAAAGGCTGATGAACATGAGCAGGTACAAGTCTTTGGGAGAAAGTGGCATAGACTGAAAGTTGCACTGGGATCCGTCCGACGGGGACAATGAATAGCGGTTCCCGGTGCAGGATGGGATTTTCATGGAACCCGCCTGCTTCATAATCCATTAGGTACTAGTTGGAAATGGAAGGCAAGTTTCACCAGTGTCCATTCATGATCTAATAGTCAGGGTTTCCTGATGAGCTGTAATGTAAGTGGCTTCCTGAACCCATATAGCAATCAAATCAAACAACTGAGAATTGAATAAGAACAAGATTTATTACGATTACCAGGTGGTTGTAGGCAATTTCACAATCAGGGTACATAATTGTTTTTTTGCACTCCATTGCTGATAATTCGAAAACCATGAGTGCTATACCAAATTAATTTCCCTAATTTGTGGAAGCCTGCTCGCACAATCTTAGTTGTAAATTTGTGACATATCCAATTGGTAGAAAAAATATTATGTCCTTTTTATGGGCTAATTTTTGACAATTGCTTATGTCAAATGAGAATCAGTCAAATGCATACATTTGGTATTATTACAATGAACCAAACTGAAGACACTTCTCAGTGATTTCCTTTCACTTACAACAGTTGATCATTGATTCCATTTATGGAGATTTTTATTTTTCACTGCAATACAATGTATGTGTACCAATTCCGTCAAAAATGTCCTCTCCAGAACATGGACTTTGTTTGACCCCCTAATGCTGGGAAATTTTGGAACAAACTCCATCAAATGCTGTTCCGTTGTTCATACTGTGCACCCATGTATACCTGTGGAAGGGCATTTGAATATGATTTTTTTTATTTGAATATATACAATCCCAAAATGCCTCTGAAAATTCCGTCAAAATCATGTCCTCTCCAGAATGGCACATATTTTGCCTGAAAAAGTTTGTATATTTTATAGAATCCCCCAATCATCTGAATGCACTCTTCCTGATCAAAGGACTCTGTTCATGGACTTTTTGCCATTCCTCCATTATAAAATCATGTCAAGATAGATGATTGAAATTGTCAAAAATGAATGTCCTCTCCAGAACAGGTCAAATGAACAAGTTCTGCAGTGCATATTTTCCAGAATGAGTTCAAATACCCAGTTATTTGTTTTCATGATTGGGTCTTGTGTGTCATAGAGGTGAGCAGAATCCGAATGGTTGATAATTTCTACACTTCAATTAATCCCAATCAGGAGGATGGATATCAGTGACTAAAAAACACGAAATTGAATAAATTTCCAGTGAGAAAATAACAAAGAAGAAATCTATTCATGTGGTTTTATTACCTATTCCAACTTGGAGACAAAACAAAAACCAACTCCGATATACTACTAACATCCCTTTGTATTTGTCAGTACTGAGAGGTGGGAAACAGTTCATTCTGGAGAGGACATGATATTTGACAGATTCAGCATGTTATGACAAAAATCTCTTCCCACATTGTTGTATTTGTTCAATAATCTTGGAACATGTCACAGCAAGAGCCCTCACAATATTCCCCCAATCATTAACAGTTTCAATCCGATATTCAAGCCCTTGCCAGAATAACAGAATCGCAGTTTGTGCAAAGTATCAGGCATGAATAACACAATGATGATATGGCTAATTCTGCTGGTTGGCAATAACGGATGAGCTGCAGAAAATTATATCACAAATGGTGTTTAGGTGGTTGGATGGAAATGTGTGGCATTGTTTTCTGCAACATTACCCACTAAAACTGGGAGCACTGATGTGCTTGTATGTATGAATCTGCAAATTGATCATGTCAAAAAATTGTCCTCTCCAACACATGTTGGGAATGAGTATAAATGCTCTAACTTTGCAAAATTATTCGACGTACAGGTTTCCAATTATGTTTATCAAATACAGTTGGTGTCCTCAATACTATTTAGAAATGGAATGTAGCTTCTCTATACTAAAATCTACTAAAATGGTACTTGGTATCAAAATCCTCTCACAAATTGACATTCACAAGAAAATGCCATCTATTCAGTACAATGTGTACAGAAATTCATATGCAGGATGGAGAACTCACATTTTAATTTATTCGCATATTGTTTGTGGCATTGTTGAAGCAGCAAACTACAATTATTCAGCATTTGCATTCAGCTTTTAATAGAAATTGTCGAAAAATCTGTCCTCTACAAAACACTGTTCTGGAGAGAGGACAAAGGTTTGACGCACCATAAATAACGGACCAAATAATACTAATCCATAGCATCACACTACTGCAAATATACCATACCTATGACATCAGGAATACATGGATAATGATAATTCCCATGTTCCTACTAGGAGAGAAATTGAACTTTTCGTTGTCATTCAAGGTAAAATGATTAATTTTATTGACACATATTCGAGTTTCATAGTGAAAATAGCAGATACTATTCAGTCATTGTACATTATTTTCAAGGTAGACATTGTGGCAATCATGTCTGGCAGCATTTGACATCAGTTGATGTGATATTCTCTCTGGAGAAAATTTATTTTGAACTTTTCCAAGCACAATCATGCTGATATATATACACAATATTTTTTTCAATGCAGCAAGATTAGGCTCTGAAACTCCAGGAAACAAAACTTCAACATGCATCAATCCACAAAATTGTCATAGGACATTTGTGGAACACTTCCTCAAATTCACGCTCTTTGACTGCCAATTATGTACCCTGATTGTGAAATTGCCCTTGTTTATTCACAGTTGGACCTAGTAGTGCAGTGCAATCAGTAATGGAAATTTTAAGTGAACTTTCAAATATTCATGACGACATATTGACTATGAGGTTCAATAAGAATCCAAACAGCAATAGTATTTGGGCGTCAGATGATTGATGGAGTGGAGATATGTCCAATATTTAGGATATCAAATGTACATTTGGAATGCTAATTATGCTAGGGACATTGATTTACTTCAGATGACCCTTAAATTCATCTCTAGAGAAACCTGGATTCACAATAATAATGCCCATCATTCTATACAAGTAATATGCCAAATATATACTCAATATAATTTGTTTGTACCTCTTCATCAATCAAACCAGTGTAGATCTTCAACGACTGACAAATTGACTTCACAGAGGAATTGGTTTCTAATAGGCTAGCTGTCATCCACTGCAGCAAGTGCATGCTAAGAGCACTGACAGGATCCACCGGACTTGAAGGCCAGTACCCTATTCTCACCAGACTCTCCATTTCTGTTGTACATCTGCAAAATGTCACTTGACATGTGAAGGTGGCACCTGTGATTGGAGAAATATCACTAATTTAGGTCACAGTAAATTTATCTGAATCAGGAAGCAGCAAAACAACATTTTGGCAAAAACAGCTGATGTCTGATGTATTTCATATTTGCTGCCATAAACAACATTCACTACTCATAGACATGCTGAAACTGCAAAGTTACACCCTTTACCACAGTCATACACCTACATATATGCAGATATACCATTAGCCTTGACATGTAATGGAAAGATGGATAACATTTCACAATTGTTATGGTGCTATGAGGAAACATTATTTTTTAGCCGAGTCGCAATGCTCAAGGGAGTTGACACCGCTCCCCATTGATCTGAAACCAAAAGAGGATCATAGTGTTACACACCAAGTTTATTGTAAGGGGTAACTACAGATACCTCAGTTTGTTTTGAGGGAATATGTCCAATGCCACTACCCTTCACATATCATGTTGCACTCAGTGTTTGTGACTCTAGAAAAAGGAGGCAACATCAATGCTCTATGTGTCCTGAAATGCAATGTGCTGGCAGTGAAGGCTGTCATCCACCTTTACACTGTCTGGTGGGCCATCCAGTTATAATGTGCGTATCGGCGTCTTTTGCTGAATTTGTGAAACCTCTAGGAGAGGAATACAGGTATCATTGACAAAGACCAAATCTAGTGGTTTTGAAGTATGCAAAAAAATAACATTGGGTCAGTGTAGGGTGAGTGTCAACATTACTGTTTTCTCTACATGTGCAGTGTCAACTGCTTTAATGTTAGCAGATGCCCCGGGTTGGTACGTGAAGCCATAAGATAACTGAACAAGAGCCAAGGGCTACGTGATTCCTTGCCTTTAGGAGTTGAAAATGGTCAGCAAATGTACAAATGACTCTCAGTGTTTACAGTTTCTACGAACAACTTTTTAGCTAAACCACATTTTGCCCGCCCCTCATGAATATTAAAATGGGGTGCGCAACAAGGTAATGACATAGTTATCAATAGTACTCCCCACTCATGTCAACAAAACAAGTTTGAACAAGTTCAGGCCACTCATGGATATTAATGAAATCGGCACCATAAACAATAGGCACTATCTACTTACCGTAGGTGATCCACCACCCAAGTATAACAAACAATAGGACTTTGCGTTTTACATTTTATCATGTTTACGACACACATACTGATAAACTACATTTGGCCCCGCCGCTCATGAATAATAATGAAGAATGATGAGGTCAATGCATGGCTACTTGTCCCATCCCCCAATGATGTCATCAAAGCAAGTTGGAAGAGAATTGAGCATACAGTTCTCAAGATATTGGCATTCAAAGGATTTGTTTCTAAGCCTAGCCCACTCATGAATATCAATAAGATCAGCACCAAAAATGATAGGGACCATCTACTGATGCTGGGGCATCCACCAAAGCAAGTTGGAAGAGAATCGGGCATACGGTTCTCAAGATATTGGCATTCGGAGTATTTGCTTCTAAGCCCCCCCCACTCATGAATATTGCTGAGATCAGCACCGAATGTAATAGAGTCCATCTACTGACAATGGAGCATCCACCAAAGCAAGTTGGAAGAGAATCGAACATAATGAGGTTTGATGATATCGTGGCATGGCTATTTGAGCCACTCCCCACTCCCCAATGATGTCACCAAAGCAAGTTGGATTGGACATACTGTTCTCAAGATATCCGCATTTGGAGGATTTCTTCTAGGCCCCGCCCACTCATGAATATTAATGAGATCGGCACTGAAAACAATGGGGACCATCTACTCATTATGGGTAATCCACCAACCAAGTACGACCAAGTCTTCCACTTATCGTGCTCACGAGAAATTCTGAGGTTTTGGTTATAAGCCCCGCCCACTCATGAATATTGATGATATAAGCACCAAAAACAATAGGGACCAACTACCCACTATGGGTAATCTACCACTCAAGTATGAGACCAATCTGAGCTTGCGTCTTCCACTTATTGTGTTCACAAGAAATGTTAAGGTTTTGGTTCTAAGCCCTGCCCACTCATGAATATTAATGAAATCAGCGCCAAAAATATTAGGGACCATCCACCGATGTTGGAGCATCCAACAAAGCAAATTGGATGACAATCGGACATACAGTTACCAAGAAATTGGAATTTGAAGGATTTGCTTCTAAGCCCTGCCTACTCAAGAATATTAGTGAGGTATAATAATGTCATGGCATGGCTACTTGCACCACCCCCAATGTCACCAAAGCAAGTTGGGAGTCAATTGAAGGATTTGCTTCTAAGCCCCCCCCCCTCTCATGAATAATAATGGGATCGGCACCAAAAACAACAGGGACCATCTACCCCCCTATGGGTAATTTTTTTTTTGTGTTGCGCCTCTCCGTAGGCCTACACCCCTTGTTCAGCGCTACGTTCTCGAGGTACCAGCGGTATATAAATGCCTAGTTTATTATAATCCACCAACCAAGTATGAGACTAATCTGACCTTGCGTCTTCCACTTATCGTGTTAACAAGAAATTTTGAGGTTCTGCTTCTAAGCCCAGCCCACTCATGACTATTAATGAGATCGGCACCAAAAACAATAAGGGACCATCTACTCACTATCGGTTATCTACCACCCGAGTATGAGACCAATCCGACCTTGCGTCTTCCACTTATCGTGTTCACAAGAAATGTTGAGGTTTTGCTTCTAAGCCCTGCCGACTCATGAATATTAATGAGATCGGCACCAAAAACAATGGGGATCATCTACTCACTACGGGTGATCTACCACCCAAGTATGGGACCAATCATACCTTGCATCTTCCACTTATCCTGTTCATAACGATCACACACACACACACACACAGACACACACTTGCGTGACTACATAGATTCCTTTCGCCTTCAGCAAGGAATAAACAAGAGCCCAAGGGCACTATGGTTCCTTGCTTATAAGGTAAAGTCACATGTGACCTAGACATGGTCTAAATTAAGGGTTAATTGAGATTGGCACCAAAATCAATATAAGGATCATCTACTCACCATGG
>JAODUJ010230760.1:4535-15890 GCA_027564615.1 Psolus chitonoides
TGTGACTTGAGTTAATGAAACTCTTGTTGCAATATTGACATTGGTAAGGTTTCTCTTTGGTATGAATCATTTCATGTGTAGTCTTGTGACTTGAGTTAATGAAACTCTTGTTGCAATATTGACATTGGTAAGGTTTCTCTTTGGTATGAATCATTTCATGTCTAGTCTTGTTAAATTATCTGTCACATTTGCAACTGCAAAGCTCTGTGCATTTCCAGTGCGCCTTCTTGCATGAGCACCTTGCACCACAGCCACTCGCGCTTTTGCAACCGCACTTGACCAGTGCACTGCAGGCTTTCGAAGCCATCGGTAGAATGCCCCACACAGGAAGCCACACCTGGCTGTCTCTATCTAATGTCCACCCACATCCTTCTGGACTGGGTGTCGGCTGCTGGGCCAGTTCAGATGTCGCCCAGATCCCAGCCTGATAGGCAACTCGCTTTGAGTGCTGCAGCAGGGAATCTTGAGTTGGTGGAATATGTTCCATTGTTTTGTTCTTCTGGCAGAACAACTCTCTCCGTGCTTCATTGACAGATTCCAGATCACTCGTCTTGTCGTAAAGGACGACTGTGTAGCGCTCCAAAAGTTGAAAGTGTTGGGCATCTATGGTCACGGTAGTGTGCGGATTCGCTGCCATGTAGTTGAACGCCTGGGTGACCTCGGGGTAGGAATTCCAAGCCTCCCATGCTGACTTCTTCCCCTTCCCGCAGAATGCTGAGGTTGTGTCACAGCCTGTGTAACAGTGAAACAGGGGTAGTGCTGTGGACTTGTCTTTGCCCAGAGCATGGCAGATGGTATTTATATGAAGATATGTGTAGTTCTTGCCAGTGCCAAAAGCGACCCAGATGTCTGCAGCTGGATACTTGGTGAGCAGGGCATGGAACTTGCCGATGAGGATAACAACAACATCCGTATCCACAGTGCGTACCAAGCATGTAGAAGAGCCATGCTCCAGGGCATCAAGCAGGTGAATCAGTATCCTGGTGTCGGCCTCTTCATGGTTGCATGGCAGCATGGAGTGGCTTGTGTCTGTGCCGACCACTCTGATTCCAGACGTAATGAAGACCTGCTTGCCATCTGGCCAGTCAGTGGATGCAATCTTACTGGAGAGGAAGGCAAAGAGTTCTTGCTTGTTCATAGGGTCACGCAGGAAATCTGGCCAATTCCCTGGCAGCTTGTTCTGACCAGCCACCTTCCGTCGTATCCCTTTGCCTCGCTTCTCTCTTGTTGACTCTTTTATGCTGCTGGTAATGTAGGTATCCCAGACCACATCAACTCTTTCAGAGGTCTCCAAGTGTTTCATGATGTGTGGAACAAAAACACCACTGGCATATTCGTCGAATGTGGTAATGTTGGTAGTGGACAGGAAGTGCACCACAGCAGCACCGTCGAGTACTTTGACATCAAAACTACCTGGAGGCTCCGGCTGTGTCTTCTGTGTCAGAACAAGAAGCAGATCTGACTTCTTTCCCAGCCGTAGTTTCCCTCTGTCAGATAGAGAGGGAGGGTATGGATGGTTTTCATACTTAAAGAAGGCGCCCATGTCCCCTTCTCGGTGTTGCATAACTATATATAATCGGGAGAAGAGTGCCACATCATCCTTCAGCATCGAGATCTGCCCTGCCTGCTTGGTCTTGGTCTTGTGTGTTGGGCATCTGAAGAGTGGCAGTGAGTTCTTTTTGATGGGATCGTGAATGGAGCGTGTGCGGTCGCTGATCACTGTCTTATGGTACTTGCTGTACTGATCCCTGCCCACTGATTCTATAGTGCGGACTGTCTTGACCACAGACTCGTCAATCACATTTCGTGTGTCCAGCATTAGAAGTTCGGGGGTATCATCTAGGAACGGATTGCTCATCCCACTGATGATGTGCACCAGAGCTAGTGCTTGCTCTTTGAATGTCTTCTGTGTAGACATTCCTTCTTCATGGTGTTGTTGTTTATTGTCTTCTTCTGAAATGTACTGCTGCTCAAACTCTTTAAGAAGCCGTGCTTGTTCAGGCCCTGCGATCATCCACTTCTTGAATGCTGAGGGATTTTCTGTGAGTCCCACTGCACCCCCAGAACCCTTCACCAGATCGTTATTCTGCTCATGAGCCTGGTCTATCGGTATGCTTGAGAATCTGTTTGTGGTCTTGGAAACAACCCAATGACCATGTTCTTCAAATTCCTCCTGAATGGATGTGGGCAGACTTTCCATGTCACGGATGTGAACAGGAATCCATCTGGCATAGTTCTGGTGATCAAGGGCGAAGAACCATGGGACAAGAGCCTTCAATGACTCCACGTATAGGGGGAAATCCTGTTCTCTGTGGGCCCGCACAAATATCAGACCCAAAATTTCCATGTTAAGGATGGTATCCCAGTACTGGAATGTTGGACTCTTGGTGATCATATCTTGTCTCCAAGCTTCTTTGGTCTTCTCATCATGTGGTCCCTCAGTCACCATGTCCAAGAAGGCATCCTTCTGCAGCTTGGCCAATGCCAGAGCGGTCACTTGGTGGGCATGTCTTGTTCTAGTGAGGTGTGATGTTTTGAGGAAGGAGTCAGCTGTGCCGGAGGATGCGATACCAGCTTCAGTCAGTGCAGTGGTCCATCCAGAGGATTCCAAGTAGTCCCCATATGTCTTCCACATTGCCATTTCAATATGAAGTCCACCAAACATTACAACACACTTGTCCTCACCATGTGTTTGAGGCCACTTCCACTGAACAAACTTGGCCAGTGCGTACAGTGGTGCATCCACAGCCATTACTGGGATCTGTGTAGGATTCAGAAACTGTGTGGCTTCGCGCTGTACATCCATCCCATGCTTGATCATGGAAGCCGTAGCAGCCTTCTCATAGAACATTGGCAAGAGCTGTGAGAGAGCAGGCTGTAAATCATCTGATACGTCTTGTAGAGATGCGTGGTAAGCTGACCAGGCCACAACGTCCCCCTTGTCTAGCGCCTCCTTTTCGATCAGCTTGAGTGAATGCTCGAACCAACATTTCTCTTTCATATGTGCTCCCCCCAGGTGTCCCTCCACAGCTGTAATCGGATTGTGTGTCTTGGGAACAGCCACATTGGCCTTCATGAGTGCAACTGCTGGCACAGTGGTGAAGTTGTCAGGCAACCGATGATTCTTCTCTGTTTCTGGCGAGGGCATGCCTATTCCATCCTGGAAGTGTCCCACATTGTACTTGGAGGGGAACTGAAAGAGACTGATGCCTGTGCCATGGAAGGACCCTTTGGCTGTGGTACTTGATGGGTTATGATCAAGGTTGTCTAGGGCACTCACGGTGAAGAGCCCTTTACGTAGCTGAGCAGGACACACAACTCCATTCTTCACAATGTTCTCACAGACGGCAGTAGCCAGCTGACTCTCAAGTTTAACAACCCGATCATAGCTTACACTGAGGCCCAACTCATATAGCTGAGTAATCAACTTCTTTGACCTGGTCTGCGTGTGGACACTTAGTCCTATGTAAAGGGGCAAAGGTGGTTCGTACTCCAATGAATGTCGAGATTTGCTAGTTGGGGCCCTCTTCTTACAGTTAAACAGGATGGTCTGTGAGACAGTGAGGCATGCCTGGGAGTCCGCAGGGCTCTGATCTTTCAGGTCGGCTCCGACCAGCATCATGGCCACCAGGGATTTGAGATTGGTGGGAACGGAGTTCTGCTGGCATTCAGAGGGGAATATGGCATTAAAGTTGAACCCATTGGAACCGAATATATCATCCCGCACAATTTTGGCAGCCTTGGCAAGAATCAGTGCATCTCCTTCATAGTCACACTTTAAAGCCTGCTTCAGCATTTCCTGCATACCCTGTTCGAAAACAAGTATCAAATTCTTTCCATCACTCTGCTCCTGGGCATGGGAAAAGTACCGCAGGACTTGTTCCTTGAAGCGAACCTTGTTGATTTCCTTGCGGATACCAAAATCAAGCAGGCGGTTTTCATACAGTTCACGCAAGTCTGAAAACTTGTAGTAGAATTGACCACCTTCCACGCAATTCTCCACATGGGTGATGAGCTCAACAAAGGCTCTGGCTTGGATTTTCTTATCTTGTTTCTGACTGTCAGAGGATTCTTGGCATTGCCTCATTAGCGAACGATGTCGATTTCGGAGTCCAACTAAGCAAGCCAGGTGATATTTTGCATCTAGTGCAATGAGATCACCACCCTCAATTCTGGACAATAATTCAGTTTCTTGCAGGTCTGTTGCCATACCCCTGACATTTTCATCTGCCTTAATAGTCATGAACTCGTGAAGATGTCCATCTGATTTTCTACAAAATATACATGCACTCTTGTCCAGGGCCTCGCGATGTTGATGTCGTTTCTCATCTGCAGCACTGCTCTTGGAAGTTCCAGCTCTCTCCTTCTTTCGTGCTCTTTGCAGTTTGTTCACATTGAATTTTGTGTGACAAGATTTATGCCAATGTGCCCGATGCCTGACAAACTGGTCCACATCAATGTCCTCTCCAAAAGTGAGTGGTACTGGCAGTTTATTCAGCTCCCTGAAAGCATTCACATTGTCCAGGAAGGATTTATATGGCTCAGATCTGCCTTCAGGTCCCGGTGCATTTAAAGGGCACCGGAGTACTTCAGTGGTAGGCTGTTGGCATATGATACACAATGCCCAATTCATTATGTACACGAGACTTCAGTTAAAGGCTGCAACCTGCACAAAAAAGAAACACAAACAAAAAGGATATATAAATATATTATAGAGACACCCCTTATAAAAATTTCTCATATGATTCTCATGAGATCTCATGAGAATTACATGAGATCTCATGAGAAGTCTTAGTGACCTCATGAGAAGTGAACATGACCTTGCCAGAACCTCATGAGATCTCATGAGAAGTGATCATGACCTTGCGAGAACCTCATGAGATCTCATGAGAAGTACTATTAGCCACATGAGAATCACAAAAGATCTCACGAGAAGTGTATATGACCTCATGAGAAGAGATGCAGATCTCATGAGAATGGCAGGGCAACTATATGTTCACACGAGAAGAGTGTGCAGCCTCATGAGAATTACACAAAATCTCACGAGAACTTTAAAATGCCCCATAAAAGCAACCTCCGACCTCGTGAGAAATGATAAGAGAGCACATACGCCATGACATCTCAGAAAATGTTTGTGAAATAGTGTGGGGTCGAGTCGAGTTAGTTGTTTCCTGCTCATTTTGTAACCAGTTTGTAGTTAAATCGGTGCTTGCCCATGGCTTTTTTCCAGACTCGAGTCATCAGGAGGTAGCATGGCGCAGTGGTTTGAGTGTTCCAGCGGCAACCAAGAGATCCGGGGTTCGAATCACAGTCCAATTACATTCTTACTTGTTCGTCAACAGGATATTACTTTGGTTTTTAATTTGAAAACCCCAATGCAACCTGTGTTTAAATGAATGCATATAATACATGTCCATTTTGATGATATTAGGGATAATACCAGCCTTATAAATTCAGGTTGTCTATGACTAGGTGCAGACCAAATAGCTTGGCTAGGGGACAATCGTTCTTCCGCGGCCACACCTTGTACAGCTGTCCTGCTTTAGAATTAAGAGTTCCTATTCAGAGCATGCAAAGCCCCATCCTCCCTGGCATGACTGCGGCTGCTGGGTTAGTTTTTGGCAATCATTTGCTTCAAAGGGTACTGCAGAAAAGTCTACATGCATACGGCATACCATTCTATTCAGGACTTATTAAACCGACCACCACCCTCCGGTTTACAATGTGATCATTGCTCAAGTTTGGGAGAATCAGGAAATCCAGGAATCATCATGGCATATCTCTGGTTTATTCTTCTAATTCTTGCCAAATGAAGTTTTTATAAAATATTAGTAACTATATGAGAGAGAAAAACACACTTTTACATAATACAACTGTTTTATCCATAAAGTAAATGCATGTCACAATTATAGCCATAGAGTACAATCTCATGAATTGGTAAATATATGCAAATTAGGTGAACTCATTTGCATAATTCATAGCTAAACCTGCATTTATCAAAAAAGAAGCTGTGTTCAATTGTAGTCATTCAATATTAATGGATAATTAAGTTTAAATATATTTAACAAACATATTAAACAGTAAGATAATACTTTTCCTGTACTGCTATTATAGTTATTTTATCTGCTTTTTATTTGTTAGCTATTTCAAAATTCACACATGTACATATACTTAAGTCCACTGCACAATTTCTTAATAGGTCAGCTGTTTGTTCATGAGAAATATTCTCATGAGAATGTTGCTCCTCATGAGAATGTTCTCTTGAGGAAGCTACACCTCATGAGGAATTTCGGTTTTGAAAATTTTTGGACATTTTTTGTCAACATTCTTCATGAATCAATGAAATGGTTGACAGTCCTAAAATTAACGCGAATGTGTTCGGACATGATCATAGAACATAATAATTCCGTCCTGTATGATCCTAGAAATATTTTTAGGGTGATTTTTGGGCAAAATCTGAGGGAAAATATTTCGCGGAACCGGTTCACACACTATCCTAATGGAGATTCGGCTAGAATTAGGCCTAGAAAAAAAATGATGTTTTTGGATCTCTCATATTAGCTTGAATTCACTTTCTAGAGTTCATTCAATACTCCAGGTCTGTTCTATATATTGGCCTAACCTATAATTATCTTATTCTAAATCCTAAAATGTAAAAATGAATGAAATACCTTCAACTTTGATAGCTGGTAGCTTGCCATTTACTTTGTGTGTAAAGTCAATAATTTCACATTTGTCAACGGCGCGGTCGACTTTTTGGGATACTGCAAGTAGGATTGCCAGTTGTTGATTGCGCACCGGCGCGTAAAGCAGTGAGCAATTTGAGGGCTTTTAGAATCAACAAAAACTGTGGGGATCGGGTGAAGCGTTGTTGACTTATGGATTTAGGCGACCCCCCCCCCACCTTTTTACCCAAAATGCAGCAAAAAAAGGCGGGTTTTTTTAATGTTTTTTCTCATAAATCCATATCCCCTCAATACCATAGCCCTGAAACTTGTCAGATTGCTGCAGACGACTATGCCCAGGGTTGCGGCAAGTTGGTGGTCATTTCCAGTTTTATTTGGCAGAGTAATAATTTTTTGGAAATCGGAGTCACTGAACAGTGAAATTCAAGGTCAAGCCAAAGGTCACTGATTTTTCAGGCTTTCCTGAGAATTTTGACAAACATCGACCCCCATAACATGAATACCGTTGGAAAGGTAATCTTGTCCTCTTTCAAATAAGCCATTCTACAACTTCATGGGGGGTGTAGTTTTTGTGTAAACATTAATTGATTTTTTTTGTCTGCGCATGCCTGGCAGGGTTTTATTAAGAGCCGAGTTGTGTAAATATATTGCCAGAATGAACCGATTGATTTAGTATTGGCACAAATAGTCACCTAGTGACATTCTAAATACCTTTATTGCATTCCTTGACCCAGAAAATGTATAATTTGAAACCAAGATTGGCCTTCTAAGTGGCTTGGAAGCCGAGATATTGAAATTTATAGGTTTTACATGGCGGCCATCTTGGAAATCCAAGATGGCCGCCATCCGCCATCTTGATGAAGTGGCTCCCATCAAAAATTTAAAGCTATGGTAATGGAGAGCATGTGGAAAAAAATTGGTGCTTTTATCCGGCATGTCCCCATCATCTTGGTAAGCTGCCTAACTATCATGGAGGAATCTAAATAAACACCAAGATCCTTCTCCCGCTCAACGACTTGCAAATTCCTACTATTAACATTGTACGGAAATGCGATCATCCAGGTCATTGATATAGGCAACAAAAAGCAGTGGCCCCCATGAGGGACACCGCTGCTAGCTCTCTTTCAGGAGGATACAGGACCTTCCAACACCACCGGTTGCTTTCCAGGCTACCGTGAAGCTAATCACCAATCCAATTAAGCAGACCCTCCTTAAGAAGTGTTTACTGAGTGGTTAACGCCGCGCCGGTGACTACACATCATGAGGTCCCCGGTTCGAGTCGCTCCAAGATCAATGTATGTCGTTTAGTTAAGGAGTTGTTATTCCAATTGACGAATCATAATCATGGACGTTAACTATGCATATCAGAGACTGACCTCGGTCAGCTTGCTGTTGATAACCCGGAAACGGTTGTTTGACGAGTTCCTGCTTGCAGGAGAATCCAAGATACCTACATACATACATACATAGACCCTTCAACTTATATAATAACCTTTCATGAGGAACCTTGCCAAATGCCTTCTGAGATGTCCCCCCGCCCATAAAAAACCCACATCAACTGGTTTACCACAATCCACAGAAGTAACGCCTTCTAGAAACTCTAGAATATTCGTAAGATAGGACCTGCTCTTAGTGAAACCACGCTGAGTACTATTGATTAAAGATTGATCATCAATGAAGTGAACCATAGCATCCTTAACAATAGATTCAATGAACTTACACAGGGTTCTGCCCAGACTGGTTGAGTGCCGGCAGGACCATCTGAGCATAGCGCCACCATCAGTTGGCGCGGAGCGTTCAATTTTTGTTGGGCCCGATATACCCCCCACATTGCAAAAAAATGGCACTTCCCATGTCTTGTAAGCTGCGTCCATACAATCTTGACATTGAGAACTCATGTTTGAAAAGTTTATTTGAGTTTCTGTCTGAAATCAGTGCCGGTCGGAAAAGTCACTCTTTCAGCTAGTGGTGGTTGGCATTTTTGTGTCCTTATCGGACCCCACCGGCGCCGACCGGCAGCGACAGAACGGGAACGTCTCATGGGAAGGGGTGTTCCCCTCCACTTTGACAAATTTCGGTATAACTGAGGGTGTTTGATGGAGAATGGTGATATATTCTGCAAATTTCAAAATAAATTTCTGTAAATTGTAGAGTGTCTAGCCATGGGTGGTAGGTGATACAGCCAGGCCGCACTTTCCCTGTCTGTGAACTATACCATGTATAGCACTTGAAGGGATGTGACGGTGGTGGCGCTGGGATTTCCCAGATGGGGTGTCCAAGTTCCCTGAGAGGGGGGGCTTGCAGGCGAGTGATCCCATACACACTATATAGTATAGCCCTTGGTGTTTCCTCCATGACCAAATGGTTAATTCTTCACCCGACAGGGGTGCCAGCCTTCCCTGACAGGGGGCCATGACCCCCTAAGCACACACTGGCGCTACCACTGGCACTACCACTGGCTGTGATAACATATTCCTTACCTGAGCCATTACGATATGGCTTTCTACGAAACTGTCCAGGAATGATGAACTGAATACATCAAAACTAACATTTGGCACTGAAAAGAAAATTATTGAAACAGTTATTGTAGTAAAAGTTGAAAGAATGACAGATATTATCAATGTGTATTATTATCACCGTCACAAACAATTCAAACTGTGAAATAATAATAATAATAACAAATGACTTGATAGAGCGCCTAATGCAAAAGCCTCTAGGCACTTTACAGACATGAAAACTAGAGAAAACAAATGACAACACAAAAGATACAACAACAGGAGAGGGAGATTGACAACCGAAACACAACAAAGCAAATAAAATAAAATAAAGTGAACTTGGTAGAAAATGCTGAGTGAAAAGGTATATTTTGAGACAACCACCCACATAACCGGAAGACAGAAAGCTTCTGCAATTCTTGCTACTTGTGCATAATTTGACATAGTATGGTCATTCCTGTGCTGTGGTACAGTGTCTAGCTGATGAAGCTGACCCCACTGCATTGACAGCCTGGTATGTACCAAGGGTTCAAGTGTTTGATCAGACCTGCTGATTTGAAATGGAATGATATGACCTTTGCCCTTTTTCTAAATCAATTGGGATCATTAACTCAATGTCAGCAATGTGATATAGAAGGCAGGCTTATAGTCTTGTAAGCTGGCCTTCGCACACAACTTGCAACAATATAGGTATGAATTATTAAATGGGATTATCTCAGAATGTATTCAATATTTTCGATGATATTTGGTGAATATGTTCACAACATGTTATTCTCTCATCTAAGATTTTTCATTTTCAAAAGTTCAGACTGTAATTCTCCTTTAAACACAACTTAACACTGTTGAGTTAGTGTCATGACAACGTTTCAGTGTTTGACTAATACTATACTACCAGTTATAATCCTATCACCCCAACAAGAAGGTAAACGATTTGAATAACGAATAGTGAATAGCTGGAAATTTAGATAAATCTGAAGCAAAAAAGCACAAATCTGTGATTTTTTCTACACAGTTATGTCACGTGATCACAGAATGCAAATAAATTTACTGGAGTCACACAAAATTACAAAACTCTTGTTCTATTAAGGGTTGCCAACCAGGATAGCCCAATTGCCAAATCTTTTAAAAAGCTGTAATATTTTCATAGGCTGCCGACAAGATCTACAGTTTTGGTCTTATTTCTTTGCAAATTTGGCAAATTATAATAGGAAACTTCCATGGAGGTATTTCTTTATAACTAACTGGGTTCTCCATTTTGTGTGAAAAAAGTGATTTTGAGCACCTAAACATGCAGATTTTCACTTTAAAGGCAGGCAAGACTCAAGAAAAAAGACTATTATCAGAGGTCGGGCAAAAGCCAGGGCTATGACTATTACTGGTTTGAGTAACATCAGCAGTAGTGGAGTTCAAAATGTAATACTGTTTGTTGCATAAACTTTCATATTGGATGAATCTATCATTAGGCGTTACCCTAAATGGGGGTCAAACAAAGTTCAAACTAGAAGTAATAGCTATTCAGTATTTCTTGAGCCCAAACCTTCGTGAAAAAACAGCATGACCTGAGGTACTTGAAACGTATTAACTTACATTTTGAATTATAGTGATCTTCAACATTCCAGAGAGTTCTCTCATCTCTAGAGTATGGATTACAGGTCACCTCCAACTGCTCCCAGCCCCTATTAGAACAACAAAGGGGAGAATTAATAACATTACTTTCACTCAATATCCTTTGGTTTGGCAGCATGGCACCATGGAATGAGTAACCGCTCAACACTCTTCGAGACCTGGGTTTAATTTCTGCCAGTTCGTCAAAGGATCCATGGTGGCGCCAGACTTGGAAATCTGGAAGGACAATTGTGGAGGGCAACCACAAATTTGGGGGGGGGGTGGGGAACAAACAAATTTGGGTCCAAAATGTAACACTAATAGTGGAGGGCAACCCAAAATTTGGGGGGGCAACAAACAAATTTCGTGTCCGAAATGTAACACTAATATAGGAGGAGGAGTCGAAGGTGAGGGGTTGCCGCCTCCCATTTGGGAATTTTTGTAGAAATGTAGTGATTTGGATACAAAATGGTACTATCATTTACAATTATCCATGTATATAACCTCTCTAAAACATTTTATGGGCAGTACCTGTTGACTTTGGGAACTGGGGGAGGAGGGGGGGGGGG
>JAODUJ010230761.1:0-10426 GCA_027564615.1 Psolus chitonoides
ACAAAGAGTACAATCGATACCATACAGTACAAACATCCAATCAGAAAATACCTTGTAAGTTCTGCACATCAGCTGAAGGACGTATACCAAATCGGGATTTTAGATGTCCATTTACAGCCCTCTCAGGATAATATTGATGTCAAAAAGGCTCGGAAATCTGGAAGTCTCGTCGGAATTCGGGATTTTCAAGCAAAATGGTTTGGATACTCTGCGAACATCAGAACATAGAATTTCAAATCGAACAGTAAATAAATTAAAAGTGATAATCTAGCTATGGGCCTAATGTAGGTTACAGAGACATCATTTGCGTGGGGAGGGGACCGTTAAAATGTCAGAAACTATGCCTCACAATAACCCTATAATTTTGCGTAAACGCGGTTTTGATGAATGACAGAGTTTACTCTCCCTCCGTTGGAAAACTAATAACCTCCATCTTCCAAACCCACCTTTATCGCTAATAGGCTGATTCAGGAGCCAATGGCAACATGCCTATGCTTGCCATTTTGTTTGGCGACGTACTTTTTCGGGGGATTAAACTGCCCAAAGCATGACTTCCCAACGCGTCAGCGTAAATTAGAATGCAGCGTTTTCAATTTATTTCGAGGTCCGTTGAGACTATACGTTTCTCCAACATACCCATAAGAGGGCCTTGTTTGAATGTATCGTAAATAACATCTAGGTCAGTCTGTATCCTAGTTTCATCATTAAAGGAGCTTAGTGAGTTTGCCGCTAGTGTAGCGAGTCTTACCCGGTGATAACAAATAGGCCTATCGTATTTTGCTATCATTCCATCATTCAGGACTATCACACATGTACAGATGTAAATAATTAATGTGTCGGTAACTTTAGGGCAAGCAAGACTCGAGAAAAAGGCTAGAGGTCGGGCAAAAGCCAGGTCTATGATTAGTACAAGTTTGAGTAACATCAACAGTAGTGGTGTTCAAAATGTTCTACGGTTTGTTGCATAACTTTTCATACTGGATGCACCTATCGCTAGGTGTTACCCTAAACTGGGGTCAAGTTCAGACTAGACGTAGCCGTTCAGTTTCACTTGAGTCTTGCTTCCGTTGAAATACGGAAGGTTATGTGTCCGCCTTTCAAAAATGACTTCAAATACTTGGGAAGTCATTCAAAGTAAGGAAAGCTCAGGCATGGTCTGCTCTTGATAGAATGAAGAAGATATGGAAAAAAAATAAGTAGAGGTCTAAAAATTAGACTCTTCAAAGCTACAGTAGAATCTGTACTTCTTTACGGATATGAAACGGGGACTATCACTGACAAACTGGTGGCTGGATTGGATGGTACATACACCAGACTTCTGAGGGCAGCCCTTACCATTGTGGTTGACACTAATCATCATATCTCAAATAAAACCCTGTATGGAGATCTTCCCCTCCTTATGGAGCTTATAAGGTGGAGACGGATGAAACTCGCAGGACACTGTCATCGTAGTAAGGACGAAGTTGTCTCACAAATCCTATTCTGGACACCAACCCATGGCAGCAGAGGAAGGGGACGACCACCCAAGTAATACATCAACCAACTTAAAGATGATACTGGGCTTCGAAGCATCCACGAGATACAGACAGCTATGACTGATCGAGACGTGTGGAGTACCTTCATTGGTCTAGAGCACGATGTGCCTCGATCAAAGTAAGTAAGATGTTCCTTACAACGAAACTCGTAGAAGATGGCATATTGTGTGTATTATTTAAACACACGGGAACTTCTTGATAGGTATATATTATGCACAGTTGTTAGAGTTGTTCATTTTTTAAGAATCAGGGGTTTTGCTACAAATACTGATTCATTTACCTTCAGGAACAGCCAAGTTGAAGATCAATGGGTGAACTGTTAAACATGGATAACTTGAGGAAATCATGAATCACTGACAATTGACTTCTCCATCCTTGGAAAGAAACACAACCCTAAGTAATTTTACTCTTAGTAAAATTTTACTCTTAGGGTTATTTCCTTCTCCCGAGCCCTATTGGGCTCATAGAACCGGTGCTCATATCCGGTATCCTTGACAGGACTCCAGTCCATTCCTGGACAACCCCTAGCCGAAGTCAGTACCCATTTTCAGCTGGGTGACTGGAGCAGGCGGAGTAAAGTATCTTGCTCAAGAGCACACCGCAGCAACCCAGGTAGGACTCGAACCCACAACCCACGAGATCTGTTTTAGTAATACATATACGTGACGATTCGCACATGATGCCAACAAAGGTAATGTAATAAACCAATAGTCATATATGGTACCACATCTAGATGATAGAATTATCTAGAATAATGCATTTAAAGGAATAGTAATAAATGCGAAAATAACGCCCATCATGATACAATAAAATTTTACCCTCATCGAAGTGGTGGGCACTACCAACTAGGCCACTACATCCCCTTAATTTGACTCTCATGTCTACTATATTTCAGATTGAAGTAGTTGGCAGAAGTAAAGGGTTCAATTCATATTTTTTCGTAGACGATTTCGCACAACTGCTACAGTTGCGTTACGTTTTAAAGTTTCGTTTTTTCATTCTGCTTGGAAATTTCCGTTTTTTGAAGTGAACATTCCTTTTTTATTACTGTACGTTGATGTGGGTAACGGAAAAACTGAAATAAACTAAAAATATAATGAATGATTTTGAGCAATTTCGACCTCCTCGTTTGCAAATACCGGTATTGTAGATTGTAGATTGCACTAAGTAAAAAAACACATTTGCTCGTCTCCGCCCGCTTCATTTTTGGGGGCCGCCCGGCTTTTTTTTTAAACTATTTGCTATTGTAAACAACACTTTGAAAAATCCACCCGATTCGCATAGCTGATACAGTGATTACTGTTGCACAATTGATCACTTTCTCCAATAATTACTGGAGTGTGTTAACATTTTATTAACACCACCAACCCCAACCAGTAAGTAGGCCTACTGTATCCTGGTTTAATATGTGTTATGTGTTATTAACCTTCTCCAGTAGTATACCAGTTATGCGTATCGGGTAAAAATCACCACAAGACAACACAACTTTTACAATTGAAGACTGACAGGAGGCCTAAATATTCGCCACGGAATGTTCACTTTATACATGTTTTATGTTAAATAAGACATTCTGCTGATGCCCGATATAGAAGAGACATTTGACAACGCCGTTTAATGTTTTCATGCATGTTGAAATTTGAAAACAGCAAAATAGTAAATGTCAATACCCACTCGCATCCTTAAGTTCCACCATGATCAACCATTAGGGATGTTAAACAATAGTTCTACTAACACCAAACTAACACCAATTGTAAATGGCGTTGCCTTATATTACAAACCTACACGCTGCGTGACAGTCACAATAAGGGCACATCATTGTTATGAGTTACTCTGTCTATTTACCTTGAGGGAAACTGAAGCTCACTCACACACTAACTCTATGCAGAAAAGCCGTTTTTATACATCAAATTTACCCTTTTAGCAGTTTTGTAATTTTTTGTTTTTTTCCAGATTTCAGTAGAGGAATATTGAATACTAGTATACCAGTACCTTCGTATGAAAAAGTATCTTCTGAGGAGCTGAAATTAATGTCCGGAAATGACCGTTTTACATGGAGCCAGTGTGCAAGGATGGCTTGTTTTCACCAAAGGTGTAGGCACAGTTAATAAATGTAAATGGGCATCACCAGTTGGTGTTCATCAACTCCAATTGTTATTTAATAATAAGACATAACTATATGAAGTACAGCCAAATAAGCGCGTGTCACTCTTGCGCCGAAGCTTGCAAATTTGTTTCATATATAGTTCCCAGTACTAACTGACCATATAAATCGCGCCGGAAGGTAGCCTACATTTACAACATAGGCCTACAAGATGAATTTAAAGGACATTTTCTCTAACCCCAAAATCTGCCAGAAATTTGCAGCACTGGTCAGCTCAACTAATGGTATGTGTGGCACTTTGAATAATACATAATTATGCATCCCGGGGTGTGAAATCTATGATGAGCTGGCAAAATGTGTCTTTACATTATGTTTGCTAAGAGAGAGGAGTCACACACAGGACCTTGCAAGTTTGCAATCACTTGATAGAATTAAAATGAAACATTAAACAATATCCTCGTATTTTGACAGGTAGCAGGCTGGGTCCAGAGGCATGCACATAGGGCCGTCGAGACTCCGCTGAGAGGATTACCGCATTTGCTACATCATGCTACCGAATAATGCTGAACACCAAAAGGGTTGACCGAGTTACAAATGCCGCTATTTACAACATGTCTGGAACACTTTAAATTCCTTAAATGTGATCCATTTATAGGCCTACTTGTGAATAGTGAAATTTATAGCCTAACACACTGTAGTATAGGCAAATTTGGAGCCTATACCGTCATTTTTGAAAAAAATCTCCATTACAAATTAGGAGTTTTTAAACCTAAAATTACTTCTAGAAGGGGTCATTTATTGCACCATTTGGCATCTGAGCAGTTTGATTTTGTCCCAATTTCCCCCCAGGTCGCACGTCCAGATATACTGCCATGATATTGCCATTCCCCACCATCGGCGCGCAGCGCTCATTTTGCAAGTTTTGGCGCTCACCTCGAAAGTATGGCGGACATCTTGAATTTGAATTTCCTTAGAGAGTGAACCCTGCTGACGCTCATGTCTCAACCCATGTGATGAGTGTTACCATATTTCATCGATTAAATTTTCTCATTAATTGAGAAATTGTAGACATGAAATCCCTATTTCACGGCTGGGCACATGCAGCTTAAAACACTGGGGAAGTGCCGTTTCCGGCCATCTGGGGGGTTTGTAAAGCCAACATTTTCGTTGTACGATCCGCGCCAACCGATGGTGGCGCGCCGCTTAGATAGTCCCCTGCTGACAATCCTGGACACGCGCCTGCCAACAGTGACCTATTTTCCAAGCCCAAAATGTCACCTAAAATTTATGTTTGGAGGCCTAATTATTGTTCCAGGATGTTCATTCCTTATTATTGCTAAATTACTATTATCTAGGCTGATAATACCTATTTTAAATAAATTTACCTGCTACGTCTACCTCTGATAACCGCCATTGACTTATTGTGTGATCCAATACGGCACGGGGGTGTTGGGTGATGGTTTGAAAATTGTTTAAAAAAGTGTCCCGATGTCGCCAAATTTGCGACGGTGGCAGGTAAGGGAAGTGTAGAATATAGAGATTAGCGGAATGGGGCGAGCGAGGTGAATCATATCAAGCTACAGGGGCATTTCCCTAAAATAAAACGCATTTTCATTACAAGTGTGTGTGAGTGGATGCCCGTGTCCCCAATTCCGATGCCTGGTACGTCTCCGTAGTCAGGACTGAAGAACGACGTTCCCCGTGTGATCGTTTCATATTAGTTAGTCTACGCGCAATTAGAAAAAAAAGATTGTTTCCGGTTGCAACCGATTCGCATAGCGGATACAGTAATTACTGTTGCATGGTTGACCACTTTCGCCAGTTATTACTGGAGTGTGGTAACAATATTTAACACCGCTAACCATAACCATAACCAGTAAGTAATGTATCCTTGTTCAACATGTGTTAGCTTTCTCCAGTAGTTACTGTACCAGCCAGCTATCCGATAACGATAAACAATATATACCTATGGCCTCTAGTGACGAATGTGGTTCAACTATGTGTGTTCCATCGCGGAGACAACTCACGGATCATGAATGTAAGCAAGCATATGAAACAGGCGGACATCGGGGAATTGTAGATATGGTGGTGAAAACAAGGTTTTCTATGGGCACGTTCATAGCCACATTGTAGATTGCAATGTTGTGTCGTTTTCAAAATCGGGTTATATGAAGGTATACACCGCCGCACAATGAAATCATATTATATGACGTACCGCTATGACCACACTGTTTCACATAGGATTGATAATGATACTAAACGCATTTTGTCTGTTATCATTTGTCTCTATATCATTTCAGCTCTACTTATGCGAAGCGTTGCACGTGATCAGCTCGTATTTCACCCTGTGTGCATTCTCATGGATGTTCGTGGAAGGAATGTACCTCAACACACTCATATCCTCAGCTGTCTTCGGAAGACCTAACTTTATTCGTTACTATATAATAGCGTGGGGTGAGTTGTACTGATGATTGGTATCCTAACACACTGATCCTGTAAGTTATTTTTAGAAGACCTAACTGTAATCGTTACTATATAATAACGTGGGGTGAGTTGAATCAGTGATTGGTATATTCTAACACACTCATATCGTCGGTTATTTGCGGGAGCCATATAATGTTATCCGTTGCTATATAATAGCATGAGGTGAGGTAAAATAGTGATAGTTATCCTAACTCACTCACCGCAGTATCATCGGAAGCCTAACATTATCCGTTACTATATAATAGCATTTGGTATATTGTAATGGTGATTGGTATCCTAACAAACTCATATCGTCGGTTATCTTCGGGGACCTAACTTTATCCGTTTGGCCTCCTACATAATAGTGTGCGTGAGTTGGCTCTCCTTACACACTATCTTCTGGAGACCTAAATTCAGTTACTATAGTTTATAATAATAGCGTGTGGCGAGTTGTACTGGTGATTGCTATCGTAACATACCCTTTTCGTCAGTTACCATCGGAAGTCCTAACATTGTCCTTTATAAGAGCGTGGAGTGAACTGTAGACTACTGAATACTGCTATCCTAATGCAAAGAAATGGGTTTTTACTTCCTCCTCGGCTAGCTCAAATGACCTCGAAATAATTCTAAATGTCTTTACGAATGAAATCCTAACTGGACTTCATCACAACCAATATTACTTTGACTGCACAGACTATAGGCCCTAAAAACAAATTATAACCATCAGTATAATCGATGGCTACGAACAACAACAAATTAACAAAACGGAAAAAAACACAAGGCGACAAAGAAATGTCTCGACGTATAAAGTTAGATCCAGTCCCTTGGGTTCATAATCGTGTTCTATTAATAATACTCGCTGACTAGCTTGGCTAAGAATATAGATGATTCTTTCGCCGGATATATTAACAGTACATCGAAGTAGCCTATTATAGGCTAGGCTGTATAATAAAAATCGAAGCATATTTGACCGTACATTCAAGTAGCCTATTATAGGCTAGGCTAATTCCTTGCTAAATGAAAAACACGGTCAATTGTAACGAGAAAACATCTTCATAACTTCTGAGTCTGAAATAACGCCTTCAATCGTTCCGAAGATGCACAATCAATAAATCGTGAAACTGTTCCATTTTGATCAACTTTGGTGGCTTTGCCTCTCCTAATTTTTCCAACGGCCGTTATGACTGTCCATTTAATTTCACGAAAACCACTTCGACTTAAGTTGACACTCGTATTTATACTGTAGGCGCTATTTTACTAAAACGCAAGCGTATTGTGTGGGCGTCGTCTGCTACGTAACTCCAAGGCCCTGCGTACGAAAGTCGCGAAGACTTTACGTTTGTTGTCTCCAATCACTATACTATAGGTGAATGCGCGTTCAAGGTATTCCGGCAAACTGTCTTCGGGTGCGGGTACGGTAAGTCCATAGGGAATTCATCTCGTGTTCCAGAATTGATCAATCTTGAGACACATGTTAGTCTGACGTCATTGGGAGCCGTCTGACCAATTGGCAGACTAAAAAACGCGCACATGGCAAATAACACACGCCTTTACTAACGGGAACCTGCTACTCAACCAGGGTAGTGACGCTATCTGCGAGCAAACGGTCCAGGGTTGAACTGCGCTCGAAATCCACACAGTGAACGGAAGTCAATGCTCTAAGAAAAACATAGAGAATTGAACGTGGGAAGATCCGCTCTCGAACAAAAGAATTCGTTCTCTGCTTGGGGAAAATCCCAAGACCCTGTAATAATACTTTGTTTATAAATCTACACTGTGTGATTCGATGTACACGGTGTAGCTAATGGGGAATTCCTGAAGGGTAACTCAGAGTTCAAGGTCGCCGTATTAACGGGGAAGTCAAAAAGGGATGGGTCGTCATAACATTACATGACAGTAGACCCTATATTCATGGAATTAGAACTCGACTGTGTATCCACTATCGTAGTATCAATGAGCTACATTGCTGTTATTAGGCCTATTGACCAGTAGACGTGTGGCGTTAGTTTGCTAATACGTGAACCCACGATCAAAACAGTATTGACGTGACGTCAACCGTAAACCCCGCCCATTATGCAAAACTGGACATATCGAAGTGGAAAAAAATTCGCGATCGGGCGATATAGCTTCGGAAAAAAGTTGCCTTCGGGCTGCCGTCTATTTTCTTTCTAGTGTTACCACCTCGAAAAAAAGAAAACTGAAATCCTTTTAAAAAATTAAGTTATGAGTTTATAGAAGTGGGGGGCTTTTAGTGCAAATTTCGGCATTGTGGGGTGAAAAGTTATCACATGAAAAAAATCCAAAATAACTTTGCCCCATGCTCCTATTGCTTTGAAATACGTTTTTGGCATGTTTCAGCTATTTTAGGAAGATTAGTGTGGTCCACATTTACTTTTGGTTGTGGCTCAATCGTTTTTTATTTTGTTGTTGTCATTTTAGCCATTTTTTATGTTTTCAAGTATTAACACAACTTTTGAGCAAAAATTTGAGAATTTTGGGCCACACAACCCCTCAAAAACTATTCCAAATTAAAAGATCGATATCTCCTCTATATTTTAAAACTTCAATGGCTGCAATAGGACAGAGAAAACTGGAGTTATAGGTGTTGAAATGTTGACACCCAACGTGTCCTAAAGGGTTAATGCTTCTAAATGTTTCTCAATCTGTCAATGGAGTCACCCACAGGAAAAACCCTATTGTCATGAAATATAAAATGGGTGATTCCACTCTGGAAGAGGTGAAACACCATCCCTACATAGGCGTCGAACTCTCCAGTGACTTGAGTTAGTCTACACACATTGACCAGATTTCATCGACTAATAAGATGCTGGGCCTGCTGAAGAGAAGCATATACTACTGCAACAGTCATCAAGTCTATAGCTTACAAGCCACTGACTAGACCGAAACTTGAGTATACTGCTCAGCTATCTGGGATCCCCATCATAAATCAGATCAAGTCAAACTGGATAGAGTTCAGAAGAGAGCGGCCAGATTTACAGTTGGTGATTATAGCAGGGACTATAGTACTGGCATCACCAAAATCCTTGTTGACCTTGAGTGGGAAACCCTTAGCGTCCGAAGGACCAAATCCCGGCTGACGACAATCTACAAAGAAACACATGGCCCAATTCTAAACAATATTAGCAAACATCTTCAATCACCAAGTTTAGCCATACGCTCTAGAACTAGACATTACCACCAACAAAAACTGTTACCGGTATTCATTGTACCCTAATTTGATACCTGAATGGAACCTGCTTGCCACTAATAATATAGGAAGGGCACCCGACATTGTCACCTTTAAGAACAGGCTGGACGGAGTGGATATCAACGACCTTTTGGCAAAAGCCCACCTCATTTTTTGTTTGTGTCTTGGGCTCGCTCTTGCCTAAGTACGCGACAACCAGCGATGGTGATTGTACGTTTAAGACAGATACAGATATATACTTTACTATTTTGTAGAAAACATGAAACCACACACAGTGGAACGGACAATTTGTTTACAAAACGGAAAAAATATGATTTAAAAAAAACGAGAAAAAAAACACAAAATTAATCAAACGGAATTGACATTTTACGAAACGGAAAAATTATGGCTTCGACATCAGCATAGGTACGATACCGGTTCTGCGAAATTCATCCGATCAGCTGACCTGATAGGCTATAGTTATTGTAACGTTCCTAATTCTGTCGCACTCTATGGATAACAAATATCGGTATAATTATGAGAACGCCACTACTGCGATTAATGTCACTTCACCTGCGGAAAGGGTGCTTAAAGAATGACGTCATATAATCTGCATGTTTCTCACAGGAATTAAACCAGCATACCTGGCGCAGGGACCTCTGTGATCACAACCAAATTGGTACCTACTGCCGCCTTGCTTGGTGCTCGGAGTTAAAAGGTTGGAGTAGGGACGTTAAGTATATTGCCCTCGAGGCGTGAGTTGTGCCCTCGGGGCCTGAAGGCAATTGTGTCAGTGAAGTTGATTTGTGCCCTCGGGGCGCTAAAAGGCAATTGTGCCAGTGAATCGTGTATATAATTACAAGTAAAAAAAGGCTGAGCCCTATCGTTGAGGCTCCTCCATTGCACTTCGGTGAGTTGACCCGGTCGATTCTCCCAAACGTGGAGAACTCGAGTGAATCATTACAATTCCAGCTAAATGGCAGTCGGGACACAGCTAATCAAAGTTACCTCTGGGACTGGATGAAATTCCTGTGGTTAGTGCCTTAGACTGAGTGTTTCAATTATCAAATTCAAAATGATAACTGTCTAACAATTTATTTGCTGGACGCTTATACATGAAGTTGTGGATCACCCACAAAT
>JAODUJ010230872.1:0-10426 GCA_027564615.1 Psolus chitonoides
CATCAATGTGACTGGAGTGAATGATTTGTGGATGATTTATTTTTTGTCAAAAGTTGGACAGACAATGTTACGAACATAACACTCATTTTGGAACTCATCCAACTTACTAACTTTCTTACGATTGATAAACATTGCAAGTTAATCTAACTATTTGAAGCATCTATAATTGCATAAATCACAGCAAGTGACCGGATATCAAGTGTATACAAATCCACTTAGGCTACAAAATGACATGTTTTGTGATGTCACATTTTAGTGCAACTTTTTAGGCTAAATATATATCATGTTCAATTAACTATGAAAAATGCAGATATTGCTCTATTAAGCTGAAGTTGTGTTTTCTATCTCACAAAATTGTCCTTGTTATCATATCATTGACCATTTTCTACCATGATAAAAAGGTATTGAAATATATACCTCACAATGTTGTGTCATGCGTGCATATGTACCACTTTAGCATGGACAAGCCCAAATAGGAATTGGCAACCCCACATAATTTGATTCCGTCAAAACAAAGCACAGGGCTTTTAATTTCCGGAATGCTTTTGCATCGTTCTCCATCGGATTCATCTTATTTTCTCTGGACCTTCTTGGATATTATCTGGCTTTATAAGGGATTACTACATACTTTCGTGCCTTTTTCTTTTCGGAGGATTCACTTGGTATTCACTTGAGTATTTTCTTTTATCTATCTAAAATTCTTGTGGGCTTTAATATTGCTGTTGGTGGTAGCCTAACACTGATACTGTGTATTACTACTTCTAACATAGCCTAGCCTTGTTACAGTAGGTTAATAGCATAGCCTAGCCTTGTTACAGTAGGTTAACAGCATAGCCTAGCCTTGTTACTGTAGGTTCAGCCCCAACTTAGCATTCAATTTGTTTTAAAGGTTTAGTTGGGTATATCTTCCACCCCTCCCTACCCTACTCCCTCTTGTACACCCCTCTTAGTCACATTGCAGGTCCTGCTGTGTTCGTCCCAATAGTAATTGGGACCCCCTTCCCTTTGTCCCGTGTGCCGATCTTGTATCGGCACCGTGTCGGCTTATCGGGATTTCTCGGCGGAGCAGTGGGACCTTATTGTGGCTTGTGTTGATATTAATAATTTGAATTTTGAGGGTCTGTGTCACAAATATGTACCTCATTAGCATGGACAAGCCCATTTGCTCAGTTCAGGTGGGTGGCATTGGGTGCTACATGGGTCAAAGGTTCTGTTTATTATTAGCAATCAGGTCAAATATGCAGTTTAGAAGTCACATGGTTGGTAAGTATTGTAAGGCGAAGTGAATAAAAATAACTCCACTTTCAGAAGACATTGCTGCACAAATAAGTTATGAATGTTGCATTGTTTGAAATTGAAACTTTGAGCAAAGTATTTATATTAACTTGGCTGGGCCTATATTAGGCAATGCTGTTCTTTATGGAATGACATAACCTTTCAAACTGAAGATCAGAGGTCTGAGTTATTTTGAATTCTCCATCACACAAGAACAAAGTATTATTGGAGTGGAGGACAATTTGGCAAAAAACACCACCTCACTTGGGTTCCTTTAATCCGGCGGTCCGCAAACTATTGGACGAGGCCCAAAATTGGGCAGCATGAAAAATTCAGAGGGCCGCGGAACACTGGATTTCGTGTTTGCATCAGTTGGTTTCATGTGGGCCTGGGCTGTGAGCTAGTTGCTTGGACTCTGAATTGGGCCAGTACTTGAAAAGTTTGCAGAGCTATGCTTTAATCTATGACACAATTGTACTTAAGTGTAATTAGTCAGTGACAAGATGTTATTAGGGTGGAAGTTACAGTTTACTATCTGGACAATTTTGGAAAATTATGCAGCTATTTTTTTTATTACTCATTATCATTATTTTTCCTACACATGTATGCGGCAAGGTTAGCAGATGACAGTCTAGAATGCTAGCGGACGACAGTCTAGTAGGGTAGGGTAACACATAACATAGGAGGGCGCTTTCTTCATTTGGGCTGTCGAGCAGCGTGACAGCTCAAGTGAGAAACGCATTATGTTAGGTGTTGTCCGAAAGACAGCAGTACATGCTACTATTAACTAGGCGTTCGTGCACAGACACATTGGCATACGATGTCATCAAGTAAAGGACATATACACTGGCTACCATATACTATAAACCATATAAAAACATCTGGAGCCATTGCGGGAGCCAAATTCAATTGATTGGTAGGTGGGATTAAAACATTTGTTGTCAAGAAAAAAATAATGAATTTGTATTAAAATAATGAAGAATTTTAGCAGCAGCTTCAAACCGAGGTGGGAGGTGGACGGTAACTTTCATTTTGATGGTCTTACAGTAGACAAATCCCCATGGATTTGAAAGTCTGGATGCAGTAAAGAGTAGCTTGGCTTCAAACTGCAGAGCTACCTCTTTATACCCGAAGGCCATCAGCAACGACTTCAGGAATCCCCTCACAAATACGGATGCCTGTATTAAAGCCACATTCTTAGTTGAAAAACACAATTTCACATAGAGGAGTGTTTGTGTGTGTTAGCTGGGCACCGTGCACCCAGTGATAAATGCTGTGTCCCCCACTCATGCGCTGACAAGGCGTATTGTTAGAGCCCTACCTTGTACCATCAATGCTGAGCACCAAGCAGGTAGGTACCATTTTTCAAGTATTGGCATGAACTCCTGTCGAAACTAGCAGCAAAACTAAATTTGTGATAAAAATATTCTATTCTGCCATCATGTTATTGATTTCAAACAGTCAGAATGTTGCTTCATCTTTGTCGTTACCCGTCGTTGTGTCTAATATTATAATCCCCCAAAACCCTCTCCTCACCAGTACTTACCAGCCCACTCTGATGTCCCCAAGTGAAGAGATCCTTCCCCGGTGATATTAATAGGATGTCTTCAGCCAGGTGTTTATTCAGTCCTGTTACATCAATCCCACCATTCCCTTCTGCACTTCCTTTGCTTCTGTTTAGTGATCTCTCTTGGACTGTGTCTTTATGTAGTCTCTTTTGCTCACCCCTATTAACATTATTCCTCCCCTTGTTATTAACTGTCATTGTCTCTCCCCCTCTACTGCTTTTAGTGTTACTAATTTCTGTAATGTCATCTTTGCTGTAAACATCAACATTTCTTTCTAGATCTACATTTTGTTTGCTTCTGTCCAATGATCTCTCTTTGATTGGTCCTTTCTGTGCACTCTTTTTCCTAACCCTTTTAACAAATTTTCTCTCCTTGTTATCATTAACTTTGATTTTGTCTCCTCCACAACTGCTCCCAGTGCTACTAATTTCTGTTGTGTCCTCTTTGTCATTAACATCAATGTTTTCATCTAGGTCTACATTTTGTTTGCTTCTGTCCAATGATCTCTCTTTGATTGGTCCTTTCTGTGTACTCTTTTTCCTAACCCTTTCAACAAATTTTCTCTCCTTGGTATCATTAAATATGATGTTTTCTCCTTCATTACAGCTCCTAGTGCTACTAACTTCTGTTACGTCCTCTTTGTCATTAACATCAATGGTTTCTCCAAGATCTACATTTTGCTTGCTTCCTTTAGATGATCTCCCTTCAATTGTTACTTTCTGTAGACTCCTCTTTCTAGCTCTCTTAACATTCTTCCTCTCATTGTTATCATTAACTATGATTTTATCTCCTTCATTACCGCTCCCAGTGCTACCAATTTCTGTTATGTTCTCTTTGTCGTTAACATCAATGTTTTCGTCTAGTCCTACATTTTGTTTGCTTCTGTCCAATGATCTCTCTTTGATTGTTCCTTTATGTTGACTCTTTTGCCTAACCCTCTTTACATAGTTCCTCTTCTTGTCATCCTTAACTGCCATTTTCTCTCCCCATTTACCCCTCCGAGTATTACTAAATTCTGTTATGTCTTCTTTGTCATTAACATAAATGTTTTCTTCGAGGTCTACGTTTTGGTTGCTTCCTTCTCGTTCCATTTTGTTCTGACTCCTTCTCCTAGCCTTTTTGACATTCCTCTTCTTTTCATCACCACTGTTCAAGTTCTTTCTCCCATTACCACTCCTAATATCACTAATATCTGTTATATCATCTTTGTCATTAACATCAACATTTCCATCTAGGTCCACATCATGTTTGGTCCCATCGAATGATCTCTCTTTGATTGTTCCTGTCTGTGTATTCTTTTTCCTAGACCTTTTAATATAGTTCCTCTTTTCAACACCACCTTCCAATTTCTTTCTCTCATTACCCTTCCTAGTATTTAGATTTTTTGTCTTGTCCATTTTGTCATTCCCATTTCCTGTGTCCACATTGCAAGCCTGCATAGCGTTCCCATCTTCTGTGTATTTCCATTGATTGCCATCTTTACTTTCATCATAACTGATCCTCCGACTTTTGCCACCTTCACTATTTCTGTTAACAACTCTTCTAACCTTAGTTGCTTGTACAGAGTCAGATGATTCACTTATCTGGTTCCTACACACATCAGCACGGGACTTCAACGACCTCATTTTCATTACCCTGTTTGCTCTTTGAGTAGCCCCTTTCTTCTTTATGCTGCCTTTCCCTTCACTAGGTCTGTGATCATTCTTGTCAATGATTGCTACAGCAGTTTTCTCTTTCCCATTTTCAATCAAGGGTTGATCAATCTCATTCACTGAAGGAATTTTCATAGTTTTCTTTTTGTATGCAGTACATTTTGTCTTCTTTGAGCCACTAAACAGTTTGCCACTATCTTCTGAAGAGGATATATTCTTCTTCTCCTGTATGTTTCTCTCTTGTGGTCTTTCTCCTTTGTACCTGTTCTTCTTTTTCAGAAGACCTTTTGCCCTTTCCGTGTTATCGTTGTGTTTTGTGACAGACTCACTCCTTTTGGCAGGGTTAATGCTCATAAACTCCGTGTCGGTTTCAGTAACATACATCCTACAATTTGTTTTCAGTGTGCATGACCTTTCTGAGGGTTGACCTTTAGTGTCCTCCAAAAGCTTTGGTAGTTTAATTTCTTCACACCCTATGACGTTGGTTTCAACAAATCCGTCTCTTGATTTATTGACAGTTGCCCTGTCTGCCTCCTCTTTCTCCCCAAAGTCCAACTGCCTCGCATATGATCGTTTACTCCTTTTTCTGGGTGAATCTTCAAGTTCAGCTTCTTCCATTTCACCATAAATCTCCCAGGCTAGTCTTTTCCTTCCCGATACAGTCAGATCTGCTGTATTTGAAGCTTCATTTGGACTCGTAGAGGCCAGTATCATTGAAACATTAGTCCTCTTATTAACATCATCTGTTGAGGCAGATTTTATCTCAATTGGACCACTGCAGTTCCTCCTCTTCCTTCTATAGTATCCCATTTGCACTTGTCCTCCTTGCCCAGTTATGACTGGTAAAGTGCCACATACACTAGAGCATGAAGGCAGCATATTATGATGAAGTGCATCAAACTTCTTCACAGCATTATTCCCTGTTCCTTCATTTTCCAATTCTAATTCACTCTCAACATCGAGGCAAAACACAGACTTGGTTTCTCCAGTCTTGCAAACATTTGCTATGTGTGTACCATCCTGTTCCATGTTGTGTTCACCCTTTATCACCATCAAAGACCGTTCACCATTTCTCGGAGCAAGTCTCGGAGACTTCCTTTTTACAACCACATTATCAAACAGACTGCCTAATCCCTCTGATGTAGAAGGACTACTTCCGGTACCAGAAAAAGCAGCGACATGTCCATCATCTGTCTCCTTATTTTCAAATCGATTATTCCTCTTGGTTTTGGAGTCCTGCCTCTTGCTTTTTGTTGATGGTATCCTCTTCCCTGAAACCCTTGACCGCCTTCTAGCTTGCTCAGTAGTACCAATTTCATCACCAACCAATTCACTCTCAGCTTCAAACTCTTGGTTCTCCCAAGAGTTAACGTTTTCTTCATTGTCATCTCCTTTGTCACCTCCCATCAACCCTAACAGTGGTACTCTACCATCAACGTCATTTGTAGATATCCTCCCTGCTTGAGACTCCATATGATCATGGCTCATCAAAGAGGAAACATGGATGCCACCACTAGTCATGAGCTGATCCTTCTGTCTCCTTATCTTAACATCACCTTCTCTTTTAGCCAGAGCAGTTGATTCTGATAGAGACATTGAAGATCCATGGGACACCTCAGCTACTCTTATTCTTGTCCTAATAGCACCTCCCCTTTTATCCATATCAGGCAATTCTGATAGAGACTTTGAAGATCCATGGGACACGTCAGCTACTCCTATCCTTGTCCTAATGCCACCATCTCTTTTATCTAGATCAGTCGATTCTAATGGAGACTTGGAAGGACCATGGGAGCACCTTCCTATTTCTTTTCTTTCCCTGACACTTTCTTTTCTTCCATCCAGAAGAGACAATTTTGACGGGTACTTGGAGGAACCATGAAACACATCAGAAACTTCAACATCATGTTGAAATAGTCCAGTCTTATCATTCTCTCCACCCAAATGTGTGGTATGTTGCCATTTATGCTTCATTTTGGGGACATGTTCATCTTTCTCACAATTTCTAGAGACGTTTTCTTGATTTTGAAGAGGACTTCCCCCAACTGCACGATTCCCCTCATTCTCATCCTGATTTACCTCTGCACCAGCGCATACATCTATGTCTTGTTCTTCAGTTCCCTGACATTCTACACCCCCTTCCAAGGAGTAGTCTTTCCTTACTTCAATATTAATGTGGATATCAGCATTGTTCTGAGTTTCTACTTCACCAGAAGAAGCATTTATGTCTTGTTCTCTAACTCTTTGAGATTCCACAACACCATCCAATGTTTGGTATCTCATCAATGCAGCATTAAGGGGAGCATCAGCATTGTCATGATTTTCTCCACGAATAGAGACCCCATCGGTCACCACCAATGTTCCCTCTTGACTACGACCAAAAGCATTTCCGATTTCCGTAGATTGTCCTGTATCATCCATATCTTCCTTTGTAACTTCTCTTGTTGAAAATGGCAGGACTTGTGCAATAGCTTTGACAATTTTCGTTGGAGAGCTAGTTCCCCGACGAAGCAATTGAAGGCTATCCAGTTTCTTGTTCTTCAGTTCACTTGGGATGTGAGGGGTGAAGGTGTAATCCGATGGTAGAATGCTGATACCGCCATGGGGACCAAAACCTGGTAATAAAGAAACATTAAAAAAGGTAGTATTGGAATATATGTACAAATAGAAACTATTATTCTGTTGGGATTTGAGGTGTAGTTAAGTTGGTAGATTACGAATACCCCTGGGTGATTGTGGCTGGGCCATGGGAATTGAAAAACAATTGAGAGATTAGTACATGTACAATAGAAACTATTGCTCTTCCGTATTGAGGTGTACTAGGATGCTAGTTTGATGATATCTGTTGAATGGGGGTGACCAGGACATATGGACATTGACAGGTAAAACACAAACTGATGTTTCATTAGGGGTAAAGATGTAATCTGATGGTAGGAGGCTAATACCTGAATGGGGTCCAGAACCTGGAAAATGGACAGTTCGAGAATAATGCACAAATAGATGAACAATGTAAAGTATTGTTCTTTTGGATTAAGGTATAATTTAATGTACATTACTGATATCAAGTAGACCTGGAGATAAAGCAACAATTGAGAGAATAGTATATAGAGAATAGTATATAAACAGATGTAAAGTGCAATCCGATCGTAGAATACTAATACTTACTAAGTGGGGGTGGCCATGACCTGTGTGTATGGCATGCTTGTACAAATAATAATTTCATTTCAGTTGCTATTGGAAAGTTATTGACCTGTCAGGTGTAGGTACAAACTTATGTGATATACGAAAGGTGTACTGCGAGGGCAGAATGTATATGGATGTCAGTTTCACCTCATGTATCCACACTACTATCCACACTGTTCCCATGAACCATTAACATTAGATCCCTGGTCATTAGTTGTATCCACACTACATGTTCACATGAACCATTAACATTAGATCCCTGGTCATTAGTTGTATCCACACTACATGTTCACGTGAACCATTAACATTAGATCCCTGGTCATTAACTTGTCAAACCTGCACTAGTGTATACATTAGTGTTTACATGGCTAACCTGGGTATGTGACCGTCACGACCCTAACCGGTTCCGATGTTTTTACCCAGGCATTTATTTTAGTATCGCTGGGTGTTCATTAATGCTTGGGATACCCGGTCACACTGAAATAAATGCCCAGACATGGCTGGCCACACTAAAATGAATGCCGGGCACAGTATTTTTCATGTATTCGTGTACCTGATGGGTATGGATATTTGGGTACCCAAGTCCAATATTTCTACCCGATGCAAACACTAATTTTAAACTGTTCAAACCTCATTGTGTCCCCTGAGAGATTCATACCAGATTGTGTCCCTCGAGGGACTTCCCATATCGTGTCACCCGAGGGCCTTCCCATATGTGTAGCCGAGGGACTTCCCATATTGTGCTCCTCGAGGGACTTCCCATACGGTGTCCGCCAGGTGACTTCCCATATTGTGTCCGCCAGGGGATTTCCCATATTGTGTCCCCAGAGGGACGTCTCTTATTGTGTCCCTTGAGAGACTTCCCATATTATGTCCCCAAGGAACTTCCCATATTGTCTCCCTTGAGGGAATTCCCATATTGTGTCCCCTGATGTACTCCCCATGTTGTGTCCTAGAGGGACTTCCCATATTGTTTCCCCCCAGGGACTTCTCATATCGTGTCCCCTAAGTAACATCCCATATTGTGTCCCCCGAGGGACTCCCCATAATGTATCCTTGAGGGATTTCCCATATGGTGTCCCACATGGGACTTCCCACATTGTGTCCCTGAGGGACTTCTCATATTGTGTCCCCTGAGGAACTTCCCATATTGTGTCCCTCGAGGGACTTCACATAATGTATCACCTGAGAGAATTCCCATATCATGTCCCCCAAGGGAATGGTCTACTATTTTGTTCTTTTTAAATTTGATTTACTGCCAGAGTTGCATGCTTCACATATAATTCATTTAATTTATTTAGTTGGTGTTCTCTATTTATTTACCATTGCAATCTCATTGGTGCCTAGAGATTGTCAGTGCATAAATGACAGAAATGCATGAATGACAGAAAGATCACTAAACATAACATGCATCTAAAAAACTAACTCTAATAAACTAATATCTAATAAACTGAACCCCCTTCCACCTGAATGGTTTCAAGCCAGGGTGTGTGGATGTAAATGTGAACTTATTTAATTTATAATTTACCACCTATCAAACAGTGCTGGGGTGCTTCTCTTCGTAACACATTTGATTTCTAAGTATATTTTTTATAAATGAGATAACATCAATATATAATTATTTATAATCTTATTCAGAAATGAGCTAGATATTTATTTCCAAATGGGTGTACTATTTATTTTGAAATTTGATTCACTGCCGGAGTTGGATGCTTCATATCAAATTCATTCAATTTATTTAGTTAGTGTTCTCTATTTATTGCAATTTCATTTACGACTAGAGACTGTGCATGAATGACAGAAACGCATGAATGACAGGAACATCTCCACACAGAACATATAATAGACCGTCTCCAATAAACTAATACCTTCAATCATAGAAAACTACAAACAAAAGTGATAGCCTTATAAATAAATTAATAGATGGCTACCCATCATCGAATATAACACAACATAAAATCTTTGTTTCAAAACCTAATCATGGACATCAAATTTATAAAATTTCTTCATGCATATTACACCAATTTTGTCAAGACCTTGAGAATGAAAACACACAGTGGCATGCACCGATGGAGCGTGACACTGTGCCATGCATTGATGGAGTGAGGCACTGCGTACCTGTTGAAGTGTTAAATAATATAGGAAAACTGTGAATAAAGAGAATTAGTTTTAATTGCTTTAGGCCAGGGGTGGGCAACCTTTTGGCGGGCGCGTACCAAATTAGTGATCCATGCATGGGGAAGAGGATGTAAGGTTAGGAGGCATCCCCCTACCCTTTGAGAATTTGTTTCATAATTGAAAGTGCTTAGATGCAAAATGGTGCATTATTCTTGTACAACCTATGCATGTGTTGTGTTTGTGGTTTAGCTGACTGGTTATGTATGGCGGGCCAGATTGTTGTATTTTTATGTGTACAATTTAAACATCCCTCGCGGGCCAGGCTTTTCACGATAGGGGGCCGGATCTTTTTGAGATTGTGTGGTATAGGGGCATTCAAAGATTTTTAGGCGAAGGAAGGGGTGGTGGACCGACTTTCTTTGGGACATCTGCAAACTTCACTTTTCCATGGAATCAAAGAATGTTACTGTCGATGGCAAACTGCATCTCAAAACAAGAGCCGAGGGCTACGTGATTCCTTGCCTTTAGATTAAAACCTGATTTTATTGTTCGACCCCTATTGACCTCGGATGACCTCTGACCTCAATGAAAAAACATGGTCCATGTACTAACTATGATGAACACACATACCAT
>JAODUJ010230983.1:0-10426 GCA_027564615.1 Psolus chitonoides
CTCCCACTTCCCCGCTTGCTACGGCCCCGTGTTAGGTTGGTTCCTCTTCGGAGAATTAGGATTCTTCTGGCTCATAGGGCCGGTGTTTAAATCCGGTTTCCATGACGTGTAAGAAAGTCATGTAAAAATGAACAGTGACTTCGTGTTAGAACTTTTGATTGTTCTTGATGGAACCGTAAAAACGGTTCCCTTATACAGGCGACAAATACTTTTTTACCATTGTAACATGTAAGATACTTTAGTTTCAACAAAAACAGGTCATATTTTAGTAACAATAAGACTGGACATTTTAATTGGTTTAACCTACGGTTGCATGATCAATCAATTTTTCTGAGTCAAACTCGCAAAGGTTTTCAGCTAGATCTCGACAAAATCGAAAAGGTGACCATACTTCATTTCGTGTTTGACATCCTCATTATGCAATCGATGATTGACGGATTCAAATTAAATGTTCTGATTTGAAATATCAATATTAGCCAGCCGAGGTTGAATATATTAACCTATAGTTAGTATAGTATTAAAAACAATTAATCAATTAGTGTGGTGTACCTATATGTACACCCATTGTACTGCTGTATCACGTGACCCGTCCACACATCTCAATAAGAACATATACAGTCAACAATTGGGCCTTGGTTCTTATTCAGTTTTCTTGGCATAGCCATCGTGAAAGGCTTATTGATGACCTAGGTGTACTCAGTGTAGAAAAGATGTTCATCCCTGACAAGGCAAAATAAATGACCCAATCCAAGTGATACCCTCGTTTGGAATTTACAACAAAAACAACTCGGGACAAACGGTATCGCAGACGTCGCATTAAATTGACACTCTTTATGGCTTATTGGCGACGTCGATATGTTGATTGTCCTTAATAAAAATGTCTCCGAAATGAATTTTTGTTACAAAAAAAGTTTCTTTGTCAAGAAAATTGTTCAAGAGAGCAAGAGAATAGCGCGGGGATTGTAGTGGGCCAAGAGTTAACGGTGCCAACGGAGGGAAATGCGACCCCTCAAGGAAAAATGTATATTAATTTATTTTAAAGTTACTTTTATTTCATATCATAAATTTGACAGTCGACACCTATCCATAAACTTTGAAAACGGTATGGATAGACATGCATATGGCATTCCCATGCTTTCTAATTTATTTTGAAGGATTGAAATTCACTTTATATACTTTCCTAATTCAAAAGGTTGAGATCAGGGACCGATCGAAATTATGAATGAAATACGATTGAAATATTCAATCTAATAGATTTAGAATCAATCGTATTCGATTTAAACTTTTCAATCCAAATTTGGATTGATCTCTGATCTCAATTTTGTTATATTGATATTCAATCTTTTGAATTAAGAGAGTATGGATGACAATCTAATAACATAGCCTATACATACTCACTGTCATGAGTTCTTTTAAAATTTGTTTTATCGGGAGATTGATTTCCAATTATCTCGAGGAGAAAAATCCGGGATTGATTGAATATGTCGACGATGTGAATTTGTACGCTTGTTTATGTCAAACTGAAGAATTTCCCAGCTGTTTGGTAATAACAATCCAAAAGTTCAACTTACGGTATTCAGTGACTCAAACAGAATCTGTTTTACCGGTCTCTGACGCATTATATCCCAGAAATACTAGTGCCCTATATTTTATTCTAACCCCTTAGGTTAACAATATGAAACTTTGGTAGCCTGCAAACATTAACCTCAATCAAATATTTGAAATCAAGAATATTTCTGAACAAATTAGGCGTAACCCTGTCATGACTGGTGGGTGATAGGCGTGTATAATGGAGTTGGTTGACTAACATTGGATCCGATACACATGGACGTTACTCCGTTGTATCCGGTGTGATTTTCACAGCAAACAATGCCTCGGGACACAGTGAACAGGTCAGACCCACGAGTAACGATGTGACGGTATCGCAATCAACCCGTCAGCCAATACAAACAACCCAGTACTCCATTAGACCGTCTTCCTAATATTTACCAACTTTCTAAAATGGTAACAATCGGGACGCAATCCAATTAAAACGAATTGCCAGCGACACGCGGGTTCTGATATCCTGATTAGAGTAGCTAGATGTTCAGGGAATATTCATAATCAACTTGAAGTTGATTTATGAATATTGTCGAGTAATTAAATGCACTAGTCCTATACATTCATTAAAGCTCAGGCTGCGGCTATGTGTGTTTGTAGTAAGTCTCAGTATATTAATGTAGAAATGGTTAAATTTGCCATATTTTTACTCTGATTCCAACCACACAAGCCTGACAAACAGACAAATGTGTCAATAGCAGGCTTTACCTTTAATCCAAATAGCATCACTAGTTAAAGTTTGGTGAGTCTTTTTTGGTTTGTATTTTTTTTTCTTTTTTCTATTAAACGAAAATGAACAAGTGTAACAACTGGTTGTTTGGTAAATTCAGATCCTCGCAATAAGGGCTCTCACTAGAAACGACTGTCCTATCCATTCAAAGGTAAGCCTATATCATGTGTTTTTTCGAGGGATATTTCTCAGAGGGCGTGGACACAGTCTCAAGTTGTATAAATCTCGGTTCAGTATAGAGACATTCGTAAGAATTTCTTTTGCCAGATGGTTGTGGAACAGCCTACATGGAAAAGTTATTTCAGCTCCTTCTAGTCCTTCATTGGTGTTTACATGGTTCAAGATCGAGGTCTTCAAAAGCATTTGGCTTCCTACGCCTGAAGTTTAAGATAAATGCAGCTAAATTCCTTGAAGTGAGTTGAATGATGATGCAATAGTCATATCATTGTCGATAAAGGATGAAATAATGAATTAAAGCTTCCTGGCGACACATTTGTGCGTGGTTCTGTTTGATAACATTGTGGCAAATTAACTTTTTAATTTCAACATCAATTTATGTTACTACAAACTCACTTGCCCATAATTGACATAAAACTATGTTTGTGTCTAGAAAATATGACATACTGATAATCGATTGATTTGCTAAAGATGAACAGCATTGGGTGGAAAATGTTATTATCTTTGATAAGACACCTTATTTGTGAATATCTGAGCTTTGAAAAAAAGGTAGATCTCAAAATCTGGAAATGAATGAAATGACGGCAACTTTTGACGCCATCTTGAATCTCAATGCAACCGCGACCTAAGCTAACATAAATAGTGTCCCAACTGGGTGACTTCGCCTATATGGCCTAATGAATATATACTATTTTGTGATTATAATTCTATTTATGACCATTATTGAGCGCTGAACACACTTGCGATTCGATTCGACATTTTTTGTCGCATGGAGTGCACACACTGCATGCGACAACTATGTCGTGCGATACATATGTCGCAAAGGCCGCAATGGCGTGGGTATATGGCATGAAATATATACAATTTTAGCCGCGCTATATATTCCTATCGAGGCAGCCGTGTCAGCTGGTTTAATAAACCATTCTGATTGGGCAATCATTTTATATCGCACTGCGACGAAAATGTCGTACGACAAAAGTTGAAAATAGTTTAACATCCATGCGACAAAAATGTCGTATCGCATCGTATCGTATTGTATCGCATGCAGTGTGTTCACTGTCATTGAAAATAACACTCAGTATTCAACTCTCAACTCTCCCTTTATTGTGGTTATTGTTATTAACGTTGTCGTCATTATCGTCATCATTATTATCAATGTTAAATACAATTTAAACCTAGACAATTCCATAATGATGCTAACATTTAGTACTTCAGGGCTATACTAGATTAGCTATTATAACAAAGCAAACATAATCACTTAAATCTGCATTAGTTAGTTTCGTTAACTAACGGTTATGCCGTTAGGCTAATACCTTTGTCCGGTAAGATATGTTTAAAAAAACTGACAAATCACCATTGTGCTTTATTGACACAGATATATCTGGATACTCATACTTGACTGCTTGAATTACGACTTGGAGGGATTACAGAGAAAACACATACTCCTTAATCCATCTCGATTGATAGGTCATTGGCACATTTGAACTTGGTATGTCCCCGAATAATAAGAGCCCCTATTCCCGTCTAACCACTGTCCCCGACTGTTATTCATGTATTCCCAAATCGCCACAGTATACTGTAATTCATGTTTGACTTCTCTCTCTGTGTATGTATGCATCACGTCCTTTTTGCGGCGCGAATCAAATGATTTACATGTTATCTTGCTATTAGACTTATTAATACTATGATCACTTATAACAGATAATGTCAATCTTACTTCGCAGCTTAAATGTCAATTTCACGCCTTTTGGCTCGAACATTCGTCTAATCATTGCCTAAAAAACTTGATATCAAAACGAGTTTGATTTACTTGAGATACACGACAAACAACTCGCCGTGTCGTGCATAGATATATCATATTTACACGCTCGGTTGGGTTCGGTCATGTTTAAGGTGTCATTCGTTATTTCAACTGATCGAAAAATCTCATTGAGTTTGTAGTAAGAGTCTAAACTAATCAAAAAATTATTGTATTTTCAGATTTTGTCATAAATTCAATTTTTCAGGACATCCACAGAAACCTGACAAATGTGTTGATATAGTTTTACCTTCAAACAGTATCACTGAATGATGATGATCATGTAGGTTTCATATTTTTTGCTCGGCCCGATGGGAACAAGCCTATAGTCCTCTTTGCCTCTCCGTCACGCCGTTTTAGCTGGCGGTTTTAGGTCGTGACGGTCACGGTGTTGCCATTACTTACTGGTTGTAATGAACGTAATGCAATAGACCCATTATGAGTAATGAGTGGTGGTAAATCTGACTATGGGGTTAATCTAGAGTGATCACACTGGAAGTAACATCAGCCTATTCAATAGAAAAGATTACCAGCTGGTTGCAGATGAATGGCTAAATGGGGAGGGTCATTATCAGATCATCGAGGTGGATACAGTATGTAGTTACTGATGGAAGGCATAAGAGGACTAAATTGGAACTCAAACGTATGAAACACCAGATCTAGTGCGTACATGATTGGGTGAAAAGGTGCGATGTGAGAGGTGTGTTAATGTTAATTGTGATATTTTATTAATTGTGATAACGAGTCTTAAATTCGGTGTTAACATTATTTTACTTCGAAAATCATTGAAATACCGTAATTAATTAAAACAAAAAACGCAGTCATGGCATTCGGGATGGACGATAACGTCACTATCACGTATTATTCGCCATCCACGGCGACTGTACCTCCACTCCAGAACCAAAGCCCAGGCCATGTTCAGCGTACGTTCAGAACTGTGCTCCCAGACTCTACAACCTCTTAAATCAACTTTATCTGTGACCCGATTATACGAGTTGTGCTCGTTCTTGTTTTTATTTAAACAGTTAGGCCTGAAGGTTATCTCCCTTCAGACAAGTACCGGTATTCTCTTTTGTAATAACCTTGTTGGGAAAAACCAACTGAATAAGGTTATTAATCAGCCTATTTTAAATCAGCAACCAAAATGTTAACTGCTCAGAATTGATACCTTCGAGAAATCGAGAGTCAATGACATAAATCGCTTCTCCAAAGCTCCTTCAAAAGTAACGCATCATAATTTTCACTCTTATATCAACTATCATTTAGGAGAAACTGGCAGAAGAAAAGTGTTTTGACTACTTGTTTTGCAATCGACTATTTCGCAGAACTGGTACAATCGCGTTATGTTTTCATTTTGTTCTATCATCGCGCATTCATTTTTTCCCTCCTTTGTGTTGAATGTCTTTACTGTACGTTGATGTTGTGAGTATTTATCTATGCATGCGTGGATCTAACGAAATAGTGAGATCCTCACGAGTTCCACGCCCGGCCCGCCTGTCCCCATTCCATTGTTCACTGCTGAGCACTAAATGTACACTGTGTGGGTACTATAGTAAAGTCAACTCGTTAGTATGGCCCAGCCTGGTGGTGGACATCGGACCTCCCATCTGCGAGGATGATACCCTGATCATATCACTCGATCACACAGTCGGTTTACTTACAAGACCGGTCGGCAACGACAATTTTAGAGGGCTACGATCGAGCTGTGGACTTGACCATTTGTATACTTCTGTTGTATGATATAACGATTTCCAATCTTACACTGCAGGTGGCCAGCGTCATGTAGATGCTTGCTTGCAACATACTTTTGGTAACGTCCAATTATTTGTACCGGTATATTATGTCATTCAAAGAGTATTAATACCTCTCGACATGCATAGCCTTTTAATTTATTGTTCGGTAATCTGGCAATCTGCTATATCAGTTTTGAACAGTCAATAGAGGTAACCTTCATTAAAAAAAATCTTTAGACAAGTTTGCAAACTTTCTTTTAAAGAAACATAGATTATCAGTGGAGCTGAAGATGATAGACTGTGGTCTCAGAACAAAAATCCTAATACAAATCTTCCCTGAATGGCTACAAATGCCTCTCTTTTCAATTTGGAAGTATCCATTCCAAAATGACCCGTCAATCAAAGTCCCCCTTGTAGTGATCTTTTGTGATGTTTAAGTCAAGTATATACCGATGCCGTGTGGCGTAACCGTCTGTTATCGGGATAGCTGACTAGCTGAGGTTCCCGCAACAAGAAACCACTATGATAACAGCGGGTTGTCAAGCAACGAAGTACAATGTGTTCTGTAATCAACGCATAATCAGACTGTATCATCCCTCTTAATTGGCAGGTATACGATTTTACCCAATACCGTTGTAACTTTTGTACCCCAGCCAGCCAGCACGGCATCAGGCGGTGTATTTTGCCGACGTGATGCCGACGTGATGCAGCGACCTGCCGACGTGGCCCATTATTGGCTAGATCATCTGCCATGATGTGTTGCACTAGGAAAAGTCCCGGGAATAACATTTCCAACTGAGTTTTTTTCCTTCAAGTCAGACTTTAAATGGGCATATACCAACTGCTCTATTGCTTGGTATTCAGCATTGAAAGAGTAGCGAAACTAGTTAAGTGATAGTTAGATGGGTGGTGCCATATGTGTTCAAAGCCAAAAAGTGCCATCAAAAACTCACCATCCACGCCCTACTCTCATAAGTGTCCCTTATTTATTACGAACATTACCGCATGTGATCCATATTAATTTGTCTATAGTTGATAGTCATTTACAGGTAACTAGTTTTCTCGAATTTACAGATACTATAACCAAACTAGATTTTCGGTTACTGTTGATTTCGAATCGTTCGACTTTGAAGTTGATCAGTTGATAATAGTTAAAATAATGAGGTTCTCTAAAGTTTATAATAATTTGACAGAAGTATTCGGAAATGAACATAACTCTACGGACCCTTAGGAAGATTATCAACAGGGGGAAGGGGGAGGGGGGTGAAGGTATATCACCCTCCAAGTCAAATTATTGTGAGGGCTCAGCCCCCTCTAGCCACCCCACGTTCTAAGCCTATGCTATACTGTGACGCCATCTTGACTCATTAGAGCGTTGAATGAATATAATCTTGAAATGACCGTGGACGATGTAATTATGGTACGATTGTAATAGTAGATAGATAATTGATGTATTGCAATTCTGTCACCATGTTATCCTTTTCAACAAACACAGATGTGCCAGTCGCTTCCGATCCAAATAATTTTACCAAGCAGTCGCTTGGCAAGATTTTCAAAACTGAGGGGGGGGGGGTAGATGAGATCGAATGTCTCACCACTTGTGTGGGCTGAAGAGTATCTCACCCCGGTCAAATATTGCGTGATCTCCCCCTCTCCCCACCTCCCATACATGTGCGATGATATAAATGTTGCAAATTTAACAAGTTGATTTTGTTGTTTTCGTAAAATTTTCACTGACTTCTGAGATTTGACTGAACATATACCTTCTGAGTTACATATCAAATAATTATAAACGTCGCATTGTTTAAAAAGTTTCGAGAAACCTTTTATTTGCAACTTGCTTCTGAGCCACATGATAAATGATTATATTTTTCACTAGGTTATTCCCCTCTGTCCGTTGCAAATTAGAAAGTGGGGGTCTACCTACCGGATACATTTCTTATTATGTTTTTTTGAATTCATTCATGGCTTTTCGAACTTTGTCTTTTGTTATATCCCCCTAAACTAATAGTTACGTGATATATGTATGACTTGACCTTGTTTTCCTGATTATACATTGACGATTGATGAAAAAAAATTATCGGCGTATATGATGAGATACATACAAGCGCATGGTAAAGATTCCAATCACATAATTAGCAGGCACCAAAATACAATCATATTCTTCCCGATATTCATCGAACTCACTGATTGACGGGATTGAATTCAGGTTCATCAATTCATTTAGTTGATATTTCTTTTATTTCTTCACTTGCTAAAATGAAATCAAATTTGCAAGTTTTAAGTTTTTACTTGAGCACTCGAGCTAGCTGAATTGAAAGGCTGCGCCAATTCGATTCATGATTACGTAACAATCTTCATCATCTTAAGGTATATAGATATTAACCCCTCGTGTGCGATCCTTGACAAATATTGAACTTAATCATTTCTGAAAGCGAGATGCCACCGCGGTATTACTCTATATAGAGCCTAATAGAATTCGAATAAAGGGAATAGATACAATTTTATTATCCTTGGCTTACGCCGCAAGGATTAAGAGTACTTAGCGCCCTTGTTCAAATTTTGAAATGATACACAAGAGAATTTGAATGCGATTACATACCCCCGACTGTGAGGTTATAGCTATAATAATGACTCGCTCTTGTCGGCCACCTTATTATGACATTATTAGGATGTCACTAGGGCAGATGCCATCTTCTGACAGTTTAATGATTTTGGCTATTGTTTTGTTACCAATGGATATGATATCCTTAATGCAGTCATACCGTGGTATTAGTTAGTGACTGGCTTCTTTGGTTATCTTATTATTACATTATTAGGTTGTCACTCGGGCAGATGCCATCTTCTGACAGTTTAATGATTGTCGGCTATTATTCCGTTACCAATGGATACCCTTAAAGCGGCTACGCGGTGGTATCAGTTAGGACTCGCTATTGTCGGCCATCTTAAGCTTATTACGGCATTATTAGGTTGTCACTCGGACAGATGCCCACTTCTTAGAGTTCAATGATTTTTGGCTAGCATACCGTTACCAATGGGTACTCTTAAAGCGGCAATGCGGTGGTATTATGTAGAAATGTGAACCATCTTATGACATTATTAGGTTGTCACTAGGTCATATGCCACCTTCTGACAGTTTAATGTGTTTTTCGTTATCAATGGGTATTATAGCTTAAAGCGGCTATACCGTGGTATTTATTAAGTGATTTTTCATCGTTATATTACTTAATATTTATTTGAATTTATTTGAAATATAACAATACCGGATATTAGTAACAATGAATTATGGTACTGTCTTGTTTTTTACATTGGAGAAGTAGGAGACTGTTAGCAAGTCTATGACGTCACACAGGGACAACAAGATGCAAGTCTAATATAGTTCTCTTTTTTTATTCCTTGATTTGGTCTCAAGGAATGTATGTATTTATGTATGTGTGTGATGCTTTACTTGGTATGTATGTTCCCCATAATGAGTACATGTTCCCTATTATTTTTGGGAGAGGTCAGAGGTCATCTGAGGTCAACAGAGGTCAAACTCTGAAAATCTTGTGAACACGCCGAGTCCTGGTCCGATCAAGCTCACATTTAGTATGTAGATTACTCTTGATGAGAACAGGTACCCCATTGATTTTGGTGTAGGCCTGTGCTCATTATTGGTCAAAAATGGAAGTTTAGTGAAAATTAGGTATTTTTGGTACTTTTTGTTTGTTAACACGATAAGGTGACCATGCCTGGATGGATCGAGTTCATACTTGGTATGTATGTTTCCCATAATGAGAACATGATCCCTATTGTTTTTGGAAGAGGTCAGAGGTCAACAGAGGTCAAACACTGAAAACCTTGTAAACACGCTAAGTCGATCACGCCTGGTCCGATCAAGCTCAAATTTGGTGTGTAGGTTTCTCATGATGCCTAATGTACAAGATCCCTAATGTTGGTGAAAGTCCGAGCTCATTTTCCGTGAAAATTGATTTTTGTGGAATTTTGGTTATTTTTGGTACTTTTTGCTTGTAAACACGCAAGGTCGACCATGCCTGGTCAGATCAAGTTCATATTTGGCATGTATATTCCCCATAATCAAACAATTTGCAATCGAGGAATCACTAAGCCCTTTGGCGTTCTGATTACTTCAACGGTTCACATTAATGACAACTTGGTGATTTTTTTGGGTTTGTTGAAGTACCATATATATATAGAACTATCACTTTCAAAAAATTTACTCGAAAAAATCAGTTCTTTCGTTGAAAATCAATTAAACAATTTATGAAGAAATACATAAGCCAAATTAGCTAGTAGTCCCTGTGTGACATCATATACTTGCTAAAAGTCTACTACTTTTTCAATTTAAAAATCTTGATAACTCGAAAAACTAAACAAGATATTTGAATG
>JAODUJ010231094.1:0-10426 GCA_027564615.1 Psolus chitonoides
GGGGGGGGCGATGTAAGAGTTCCATTATTGGGGGGTATGTCACTAGGTGAATTTCGAATAATATCTAAAGAAAGAGTTATAGTTAAGCGATATAAATATTTCCCTTTTCGTATTAACCCAAAATTCCATGAGAAATAGCACATACAGTAGCATGTGGTACAGTACAATACATGTGAAACTACCAAAGTTTTCTCTTTGTTTTCAGAGCAAAATTTGCTGAGTTTCCCTGATGTATAAACTTTGTGTTTTTCTCAATTTGCATGAGTATGCCAGTGTACTGTACTGTAGGCCTATTGGCCAAGTGTGTTTCTTGTATACTGTAGATTTCTTGAGGAAAAGATAAGGGTGTGTCAAATTCTTTGGCTATTATACTATTTTGCTGTTTTTCAGCATGCATAGAATCATCACCCCGACATTGTCTGTTGTCAAAGCTTTCTTTACATCAAAGCCATTGACAGAATGTCTTTTTTATTAAAACATAAAGTGAAATTTAGAGGGGGTTTCATGTACAAATTGACTGAGAGTTTCAAAGTGTAAACTTTGGTAATTATGTGTTTTTTTTTGTACAATAGCAAATAATAAAGAGGAGGTACCAAAAATGGGAGCAACCAGGGATGAGAAATGTTATTTTTTACTTGGTCATACATTTTTGCATAATTACCAGGGTTGTAGCCAGTCGGCACCGCCGGCACTAGCCCTGTCCGACCGGCACTAGGCGCATATTAACACCCTGCCGGCACTCCCCCCCCCCAATTCTATTTTGGGTTGTTGGGAGTGCCGAAATGGCAGCAGTACCAATTAAATCCCTCACACAAGTATGTAGAGTAAAAAAAGAATCAGTAACAGACACTACAGTTTCTTAAAACTACAATATTTGGTTCCGAGGGGGAGCCCACGAATCCCCACAATGGCCACAAAAAACAGGTTTTTCTGAAGTGCCACTCACTTGCCTAGTGAAATTAGCTGGCACTAACTTTTCTCTAGCTACAACCCTGGTAATTACCTATTTTGGTGGTTAGAACTCTGATTAAACATGTTTTGCTTTGAAAATATTACAGTGAAATTAACCAATGTTACCCAAAATGTTGTGCAACAATGCAAAGAAAACATTGGTTGTGAAATGCACAACATCTGGCCGTTTATCTGGCCATTTATAAGACATCACATCTATCTGACAACCAGATTTATGTTCACTATGCATTCTTTTCTGGTGTCAGTGTGGTCCAGTATAAACATACCCCAAACAGGGCAAGGCCATTTTTTGTCAAGGGCATTTGTATGCATTTTGATGGGAACCAAGGTTTCAGTGCGATTGTATCTATCAATGAGGTAAATTGAGGTATTTTGGGACATCATGATGTATGCGATGTATGCTAAGCTGAATTTTCTGAGACAGGGCATAAATGGCAGTATTGTACAGTGGTCGAGACCAGCAAGCTAGTCCAAGGACGAGACCAGAGGGTTCGAGACCGAGACCACAGGGTACCGAGACCTGCGAAAACTGGTCTTGAGACTAGACCTGGGTCTGGAAACCTACATGTACTGTACATCACTGGACTGTCTTCGATACAAATATAACGAAACCTCTAGCGTCAAATTGTTACTGATCAGACACAGTGGAAATAGCTTATTTTGACTTCATGATCATAGACTTCTAAACACATGTAAAAAAGAAAACAATTGCTGAATAATCTTGATTATGAAACAGGAAACTTATCAAGTATATTCAACTAATAAATGATATATATATTGGAAACAATGGAATGAACTTGCTTTTTTGAGACCTGAAAGGAGAACTAAGGCTGAACTTTTGAAGAGATATAATGTAGAGCTATCAAATACAAGTACTTTATCAAAAATCGCATTGAAAAATCGCATTTGAAAGACTTGAAGCGAGTCTATGATGTCACATAGGGGCTACGAGCTACTTTTTTCTTATGTATTTCTTCATAATTCCATTCATTATTTTCCCATGAAAGAACTAATTATTTTGAGTAAACTTTCAAAAGTGATAGTTCGAATTAATTTAACAAACCAAGATGAAACACCAGTTGCCATTAATGTGAACTGTTGAACTAAGAAACAATGAAATACATTAAACTTGCAACTCGTAGTCCCTGTGTGACATCATAAACTTGCTTCAAGTCTTCAACTTGTCAAATTTGAAAAACTTGATAACTAGAAACAAAACAAGATTTTTTCTTGTAGTTTCCAGTAAAATACTTGTATTTGATTGCTCTACAATATATCTCTTCAAAAATTCAGTCTTCAGTTCTCCTTGAAAGGTCCAAGACCGAGACCAGTACCAATCAAACCACAGGGTGTTGAGACCTACATGTACAGTACATCACTGATAAATGGCCTTGAAAAGTGTCATTTTGTAGGGCACTATGGCCATTGTCAAAAATATGAATATCATGGCCTCCAGTTATTTCCAGCCCTTCCTAAATATACTTACACCAACATCATCAACCAACATCTTATCTAGTCCGACTGGTCCCAGGGAACTTTTAACGATGTTTGCTATAGCGGCAGCTGCCATTACTGTGGATAAAAAGATTGTGAATACGGTTAAAATACTAGCTCAAGAGTCAGCATGCACAACCAATAGGTAAATGGTTACTGTGGTCCATGTCCCAAGTACACACAACTCAGTCATAATTCCAATTTCCATAGGCCCATCAGAGGGGTCGACAATTTTTAAAAGTGGCATTCCATTGATCAGGGTTAGTTCTGGGACCTTTTGATCGAGGGGATGAAGGGGGATGAAATTCCAACTGGATTTCATCGTCATCACCATAATCGTCATCCTTATCCTCATACAGTAATCACCATCAGTGCCAGTATCACAATCATTGTCATCAATCGTCATCATCCATGCCATGACTGTCATTGTCATCATCATCCATAACCATCATCTTCATTATCAAAATCATCGCCACCATCACCATCATCACCCATGACTGTCATTGTTATCATCGTCATCACTATCATCTTCATTATCACCATCATCATCATCCTCACACCCTTCCTCACCATCATCATCCTTACCATCGTCATCCTCACCATCATCATCCATCCTCCTCACCATCGTCATATTCATCATCCATCCTCCTCAACATCATCATCATCCTCACCATCATCCTCACCAATTGTTTTTTACATGCAACGGTGCATGCAGACCAAAAAATCTACACGCACCAACAAAAAGTTACATGCACCATTTATGTTGGGCTATGAATTTCATCAGTCTGAACCGTACTAACACTATGCGAGGGCTCCTATGGAAAGCAGTGCTACTGCACTGAGTCAGGACTACCATCGCTGAAGATGATACAAAAAAAAAAAAAATTACATGCACTGCATGCATGTGATTCATTGAAGTTACGTGCACCAGGGAATAGTTACATGCATGCGTGCACGTGGTAAATCAAACCCTGAACCGAGGCCATTGCGAAAAATATGTATGACAATTTGGCCTCTAGCTGTCTGTGGCTGCCATTTATTTTGATCCCTCTGCCCTGTTATTTAGTACATTGTTTATTTGTGGTTCCTTAGCAGTGGCAAGGAATCACAAAATCACAACTTCTTGCATTCTGGTAATAAAATGTCATCTTTTGTTCTCCATCGTCAGTGCTGATGCAGCTGAGACTAACGGTCCGACAGAGGAGAACGAGGAGGAACAAGCACGAAGGGAGAGGAGAGAAGCTGGGCTTTCCAATGATTCACAGGTTTGTGTTATTGTAATCTCTTTGCCTCGAATTGTCAATGCAGTCATCTTACAGAGCTGGTAGTAGAGAACTACAGTAGTGGAGATTTTCCTTATTTAGTCAAATTAAAGTTAAGTTATTGTAAATGAGGATCTTTTCCTCCAAAATAACGATTTGAGATGCTTGCTTCAAGGATAGGAGAGTAAATAACATGTCCCCCCTGTCTGGTTATGCTGCCCCCCCCTCCTCATCGGGAAAGATCGGATAGATTTTTTAATTTCACTATTAATGAATGTATAATAATGAGTAATGGAAAGTGGCTTTCAAAGTTTGCAGTCTCTGCCTAGAAATGCCATTTCATCATCAAATTTGGTTTTAAGTCAGTACCTTATGAGAATGGGTTATTCTCCTGAACCCATGGGGTCTATTGGGCCAGTTCCAAAATCCTGTTCCCATAACGTGAAGCCGATGGGAGTGTAACACATGCCGGTCACGTCAATCCGTAAAAGGGCGGGATGTCAATCCATGCTGAATAACCCCTAGCTAGCTAGAGCTAGTAAAACCAGTAATCAGAGTTTGAATAATTTCTCAAAATTGACATAGTCTTATTCTTAAAGATTAGAAAAATAAGAATCACCTTTAAAGAGCCTGTGTCAACCTGTGTCAAGAAACACACATGAACACATGTGGCAATGAATAGATAACACATGTGAACACAGGTATGTAAAACCTGTGAATTTGGAACCAATTTGACACAGATTTTCATGATTTGACACACATTTTACACATTTTCCCTCAGATTGACACAGGTTTTCCACATGTCCATCATAACATGTGAAAATGCCTGAAAACCTGTGTGTGAAATGACATGTGTGACAACAGTGTGGTGAACCTGTGGCCATTGACCTAATAAAACAAAATTTCTAACTTAGTTAGTAAATTTATGACATGGGCAACCTGTGTCACAGACCACAGTTTTTCACACACTGTTCCACATGTTTGACACAGGCACTTTTAATATCTCCACTGCTCCTGTCCACCCAGGTGCTAATTGGGTACCTGCGAGGTAACTTGTACATTAGTTTGGACTGTATTGTGGCTGCTTCTATAGTTTTGTCAAGTTACCTTTGACCAGAGTAATAATATTAATATCTGTAAAGCACTTTGGGACCCATAAAGGCGCTGTATCAAATGCGGGATCATAATAATAATAATACCCTCATATCAACTATAAGTCAGGAATAATTGACAAAAGAAAGGTATTGTATCCTTGTTTTTGGCCCGACCATTCAGCTGAACTGGTACGAATGTGATTTATTTTTATCTCCTTTGTCATCTGATATCCTGGATAAGAAATAAATATAACATCCCTAAGTAACTTTAGGACATGTCACTTATAATGCCAAGGTATTGTTACTAACATTATAAAAGCTGTAAAACGAACCATTTGTGGTGAGATGTGACAATCGCATCTACATGTACTGTACACCGGCACGTTTTAGGTGTATGATTGCATGACAGACTCTCACTCAGTCCTGATTAATAACATTTGGCTCGCAGGCACGGGCCTAACTCTCTCTAATTGAATAACTCTCAACTGCCGCAATGTTTGTTTCTTGTCGAGTTCAATTAAACATTTGAAGTGAAGCACTTGCATGGCAAATATATAATCTAAAAGCAGCATGAATTGGTGTTTGTAGCTCTCTAGTTGTCAACATAAGAGAGATGTAGAGGAATGACAGAGAGCCACGCCATTGAGTGGCACAGCTACAGGAAGGTATGTTGTATAGGAAATCTTCTGGAATAAATAATTTCACATACTTTCACATACCGCCTAGCAGTTGATTCCGGAGTATGCACTCTAAGACATGGCTTATTGATTTAGCTAAGAAATTTAGACTTACCATACTATGACCATTTGGAAATATAGAACATGGTCTATAACCCTATAGTCCATGTCTGGGTCGCATGTGACCCATCTCTTCCCCTGGCCACGACACGTTCGAAACTGCGAGTAGCAAGGGATATAGCAGGGAGATGCAGGGGCACTGAAGCGTGGCGCTACTGGAATGTCGTGAACAATAGGGGCTGTCTTAAGCACCTCCTCTGCCATTGTTGTGCAAATTCCCCCTGCCCAATGACAGCTATGGGTTATAGAGTAAAGCCACAGTCAGTGCAAAAATCCACCCACAAATTGAATAAGTCATTATTCAAATTGGCTCTACTAATTTGAGAAACAATGACTGATTGCGATACAATAAATGTGAATAGAAAGGCTACTCTTCATTGTAACATTTGTAAGTGACTTTGCAGCAAATCTCTATTGAAGATAGCAAACACCACATTCGGACATTGTTGTACCTTTTAGAACAACTTCATAACTGGTTCAGCAGCCTCGCTTTCGAATAATGTCGCTCAACAGCGATGATATGGAAGTTGCATCGTTTGGGCAGAACTACTGTTTTAACCTTCTGAGACATATGAATTACTTTGTTGGTACTTACGTGTCTCCCTCATTACTGATAGAACTGAATCTACTAGATTCTTGAATGAGTAGGCACTAGGCACCCCCCTGATGTAGCATATAGAGAGCATAAGGTAGAAATAGGTATCAGTGGCAAGTCTACCAACTGAGCATGCGAGATGGTAGATTAAGTGCAATTAGTATGGATGGAGACAGGTAAGTATCTGAATCACAAATCCCCAGAACTAGTGATTTTTGGGGATATTTTGAAGGCTAAGATAAACAGACTGATCAAACATTGTCTAGAAGCTTAGTATAAAATGGTATGAATTTAATGGAATTATTTATTTTGTTGCTAATCCCAACCTCATTGAGCTCCTATATATACTTGTCAATGCGATGAGTTGCTGCATCTTGTCAAAACATTGAATTTCATTGCAAATTAAATTTAGGATTTTTGTCATTTTTATGCCTTTGTTGTATCTTGTCAAAATTCAGATTTTTTGCCATGGCCCATTCTGCAATATAAGTGTCTTATCACATGTTTTCAAAATTCATTAGGTACAAATGGTGTAAAAATGAAAACGTTGTATATGGATGAAAAGTTTTGCAACTTACACCATAGTGCTTGATAAATATTTGATTAGACTATTTTCAGCATTGATAATATACCAGAACAACCATCTGCATGTATGCAAGTAGTTAAAGCCTCATTTTGAGCTAAAACCAGTGTTTGATTTAGTCAATCTTAGAAATGCAACAAATTGACTACCACAACTAGCATCAACTTGTCGATAATGTGTTTTGGGTAAACTTAAATTACAATGTGTTTACTTGAGAGATTACTGTTGACTGGAAAGTCAATAATGCATGGTCAGAAACAGATTCAGGGTACAAGTGTTATTATGTTTAAACCATTTGATATAGCACCTCCATCATGATACATGTTAGACACCACTTTACAATTATACCTCCTGGTCATTGGCAACTTGTCGAACCTGCACGAAAGTGTGCCCATTCCGATCTTTATAAACACTCTGCACTGAGGTGTCACATCTCAGTCCCCCGGGAGATATTCTAGCAGTCTGCTACAATACGGCGCTTTCGCTATTTCACCTAGATGGTTTGAGGCATTCGAGATAGAGCGCCTTGCCGAAGGACGCAGCGTGGTGTCATAGCTAGGATTCAATCCCACAATCTTTGAATCGCAATTCTAGTGCCTCAAGTTCCCTTAACCAATAGGCCACTGCATTCTCATTATCAGTGAATATTGATTTATTGTTGACAATTTCGGGTTTAGTAGTTTCTCTTTTTGCTGGGTGATAAGAGTTTCACTACCCCACTCTGATGTGGGATTGCTATTACCCCATTTGGGTCAGTGCTCAAGTTAAATCCGATTTCCATGATGTGAAGTGGATGAGGGTGTAACACCTCCCCTTTCACATGACTGGATAACCTCTAGCTGAAACTAGTACCCATTCATACAGCGGGGTAGAGACTGATGCAGACAACGTGTCTTGCTCAAGAACATAACCAGCAACAACCATCAGTGAAATTGTAACCCGTTACCTTTTGATCCAGATTCAAACACTTAAGCATCAAGCTAACAAGCCTCCTCACATCTGCATGAAGTGGATGAGGGTGTAACACCTCCTCTCTCACATGACTGGATAACCTCTAGCTGAAACTAGTACCCAGTCATACAGCTGGATAGACTGATGTAGACACCGTGTCTTGCTCAAGAACACAACCAGCAACAACCATCAGTGATATTGGAACCAATTACTTTTTGATCCAGATTCATACACTTAGGCATTAAGCTAACAAGCCTCCTCACATCTGTGTGAAGTGGATGAGTGTGCAACACCCCCCTCTCACATGACTGGATAACCTCTAGCTGAACCTAGTACCCATTCATACAACTGGGTAGAGACTGATGCAGACAACGTGTCTTGCTCAAGAACACAACCAGCAACAACCATCAGTGGAATTGTAACCCATTACCTTTTGATCCAGATTCAAACATTTAAGCATTAAGCTAACAAGCCTCCTCACATCTGCGTGAAGTGGATGAGGGTGTAACACCTCCCCTCTCACATGACTGGATAACCTCTAGCTGAAACTAGTATCCATTCATACAGCTGGGTAGAGACTGATACAGACAACATGTCTTGCTCAAGAACACAACCAGCAACAACCAGCAGTAAAATTGTAACCCATCATCTTTTGATTCAGATTCAAACACTTAAGCATTAAGCTAACAAGCCTCCTCACATCTGCGTGAAGTGGATGTAACACCTCCCCTCTCACATGACTGGATAACCTCTAGCTGAACCTAGTACCCATTCATACAGCTGGGTAGAGATGCAGACAACGTGTCTTGCTCAAGAACACAACCAGCAACAACCATCAGTGAAATTCTAACCCATTACCTTTTGATCCAGATTCAAACACCCTTAGCTATCAAGCCTCCTCACATCTGCAAGAATCTGCCCAGAGATTAATTCAAACCCAAATATAACCTATAGCCACAACATTATCTGCTCTGGATGTACTGCTTGTTGAGATGGGGGGGGGGGGATCTGATATACTCTAGCTATGACAATGACCGTGCCTTGGTACCAGGGGTTGTTTGATGACATTACTCACAAATCCAGTTTCCAAGACGTAAAACGAAGTGTGTTACACTTCCCCAGAACAGGACATCAGTCTTTCGCAAGGCTAATCTCTAGCCGAGGCTAGTATCCATTTAATCAGATGTGAGGACTGGAGCAGACAAGTTTCTGCTCAAGGACACGAAACAGCAAGCAGCATATGTTTCTGATTCCATGATCTTTGGATTCAGATTTGAATGCTCAACTGCTAAGCTATCGCACCTCAAATCTGTAAAGCCGGGGTCACACTACAGCGATATCGGATCGGAATTGGATCTTATTCGATCTCCTATTGATCTTTTGTCAATCTTTTATCCAGTCTGATCTTCTATCCTATTAGGACGGGTCACACTGCAACGATATCCAATCCGATTTATTTCCCGATGGAACTTTCCGATCCGATTCATTTTTCGATCGCTCACGAGAGCGATTTTTTATCGGAAAGCAGTCCGATTATTTTTAATTCCGTCCAATCAACGTTGTCCGTTTGACATGACGTCACATGAAGATTAGAGGCAATACCTCGACCTAGCAACAGTTCAATATGGATGAATAAACGAGAGATTAATGCAAATTTTACGTTGATATTCCAAAAACAAGACAGAAAATCGGATCGGATTCCGATCCGATATCGCTGTAGTGTGACCCCGGCTTAACCTAAAATTGAAGACTTTTATCAGTTTATAAGCACGCACAATTTTCGGAAACGGCACTTTTCAATCTCAGGAAATCTTGCTTTTAGGTGTAGGTAAACTCACCTTTTATCACGTGCAATTGTGCCTTTTCTCGAACCCTACCGTTAGGGTACCGGTACGCATATTGTTTTTGCAGGACGTATAGGCAATTACGACCAATCAAATTGCTGGAATCCGAACATAGTAAGCGATTCTCAAAAACCAAGTTCTGAATCGTTTTTCTCAGTTTTGACCACGGATTATGGAAGGCCACCCTTGATTCACTTTGAAACAGAACCCTAACTCTATTTTCTAACCGTAACCCTGATTTTAAAACGAATTTGAAAATTCCTGAGGAGTGATTTTCGCCCATACGTCCTGCAAAAAAATATAGCTACCGGCAAATTTGATGAATAGACTATACTGTAATTGATTTTCAATATCAATTATCAATTATCAACATCTGTGATGTTTTTAACATTTAAAAAAAGAAGAAAACAAAGACATTCTATAGCATTTTGTATTCGTTCGGAAAAGGAAATCCCAATGCTCACGATCGACTTATATATGATACTTTTGGGTTTTATTTAAATTGAAGTCTTGGAACACAGCAATACTGGTGAAATAATTTCAGTTGCCAAGTCTCATATTGATCAAAGTGAGATTATTTAAGTAGGCCGATATCGCCTCGTCTCCTGCAACTAATCAGAAAGAAAAAATGTTTCCGCTATTTCTCCGATTCAGCTTATTATTTTGTCTTCAATTTTTAGTTTACACTTTTTGTGGTAACGATTTCTCGTGGATAAATAAATTGTATATACACTAGATTCAACATCATCGTTGGAATAATGCCCTTTTTCAAATGACGGGGTTCGTTTAGAGGTTTCCGCCTCATACATGCCGAGTTAAAAGCGTTTCGGGCAA
>JAODUJ010231204.1:0-10425 GCA_027564615.1 Psolus chitonoides
TCCACATACACCATGGAATTTAAAGGTAATTTTTAACTCACCCCAAATCTGTCAGACCTCTGCTGCACTGGTCAGCTCCAAATGAATAGGGAAATTCTCCAGCTCATTGCGCGACAACATCCGTGTCTGTAGTTCGGCGGTCGAGAGATTATGCGATATCATGTGACGTAGTAGAGGCTCCGTATTGCATGCACATTGCTCGAAAATTAGGTACAACAATGTATTACACGTAACAGTACGGTATACATCCTGTATCTGTGGTATGCATGCAGTAGCATGATGTAAATTTATGACGTAATGAACCACAACTCCCATGACGCAAGTTTAAAAAATACAGGATTTCCCGGGAGCGACTTTTTTTTTTACTAGAACGCTAGCGCAAATCGACTAATCAAATTCATGGAATCCAATCATGTGATCCTTATTAAAAACACAAGTTCCGAATCTTTTTTCTCCCCGGATTATGAAAGAACATGCTTCATTCTCTAAAGAGAGCCGACCCTAACCCTTTTCCTGAACCCTAACTCTGATTTTAAACCAAAATGGTAAATTCCTGGAAAATTGAATTTTTGCGCTAGCGTTCTAGTAATACAAAAGTTGCATCCGGGAGCGTGTTTTTTTTGCAGGACGTATAGGCAAGGAGCCTTTAGCACAAATTCCTGGATTCCGAACATGTGATCTGATTTCAAAAACCAACTTCTGAGTCTTTTCTCCTATAGTTTTGACCCCGGATTATGAAAGACCACACTCGATTACCCCCGAAACGCCACCCTAACCATTTTTCCGAACCCTGACCCTGATTTTGAAACGAATTTGTAAAATCCTGAGGAATGATTTTCGCCTAACGTCCTGCAAACAAAAATAAGGCATCCCGCGAGCCTAATTTCGATTCCTAGGACCGATAAGGGTTTTCAGAATTTTCAGGAATAACAAATTCGTTTCAAAATCAGAGTTAGGGTCAAGAAAGGGGTTAGCCCGGTTAGGGAATAGCCTCTTTGGAGAAAGAAGGCTGGTCTGTCATAATCCGGGGTCAAAACTAGGGAAGAAGATTGAGAACTTGTTTTTTGAAAAAGCCGCACATGATTGGATTCCAAGAATTTGATTGGTCGATGCCCTTATCTGTCCGAGAAGAAACAATTATGCATCCCGGGATGTGACATTCTCCAGGCTTGTGGGTGAGACAAATTGGTATTCAATAGGGGATATTCTTCATGCATTTTTTCTAGTACATTACATCATGGGAATGGTAGTGTCTGACGACATACATAGATAGACCAGTGTGATGAAGATCGCCAGTTTGGACACTTCCGGACTACCAAAATATCGGCTCAGTGCATGCGCAGTCGGCTGGAGAATATCTCATATTGGCGTGATTCATTCATTGATGATATACCTTTCCGATCCGAGGGAAACGCTGAGATGTAGGCTACCATTTTCTATTTTCATCAATTCAGTGGCCGCCCCCCCCCCACAGCTTTGTGTAAAATCGCCCTTTTCAGTTAAACTGTCAGCCCTCTTTTCAGTGTCATGGACCCTCAGTTTGGAATGCCCCACCCAGGGGCGGATCCAGGATTTTTCCAGGGGGGGATGAGTAGACTTGCCAATCTTGAAAGTCAAAATCCGTGACACTATCTAATGCGCGCCACAATGTGTTGGCGTCATGGCGTGTAGCGAAGCTAAAAACTTTTGGCTAAAAGTAACTCCTAGATCACTAGAAATGACAGTTCCCAGGCCTTGCAAGTTGCATCTAAACATCGCTTATTTTGAGATTTCATATCAAATATTTGATATAGCGCCTTTCACTTAGGTCTCGAGGCGTTTTATAGATATTACCCTGGTCATCGAAACCAGTCACAGGCAGCTCCCCGACAATCCCGGAGAGTAGGTTGCTGCAGATTAAATCTGCGCAGGGCTGTGCTCAGGTTTGAGAAATTTAGACTTCAGACAAAATCGAGGGGGTTAAACCCCCTCCCCTTGGATCCGCCACTTTCACCCCGACCGATTGAAACTACGCCCGCTGCTCCTGCATCATTTGCAAAGTTTTCATAAAGTTGAATAAAGTGAGATAGGAAACAAATAAACATTAGTTCCTTCAAATCACGAGGCTTCTCTTGTGCCACCGTCAACAAAGAGAATTTGGTAAGGATCCAATTAAGACGTTTTAAAGGAATCCATACAAAGTAGGGCTTGTTATGTCCTGCATGATCAAACAATGCATTATGAAGAAAACTTGATAGTAAGGCAGTCTGAGGCAGTCTGCCAATTTCATTGAATGTGCTGAGCTTCATCCTCATAATAGTTTCAAATAATAGGTTTGACAAATTTCAGTGAACACTTGCTACCAAATTTTCGGCGCTCCATACATTTTTCCACATATCGGCACATAAAGAAAACGACTGGGCTGTGAAGACTGTTCCATTGTCATAATTCCAATACACTTCCGTGGTACAGAAAGTGATGAACATTGTAAACAACCTGGAAAAACGTTTGGCTACAGCAAAATGGCCACAATAGATGGCCAGTTCGAATATTCATCAACAGGTAATATTTTAAAGAGGATTTTGAACTCCAATAAAACTTCAGATTCGCTGAAACCACGGTCGAATTTGTACGGGAATAATCTGGTGGACACACAGAGCCCTCAGTTCCTGGACCAGGCGCATGACGATTCCACACAAACTGTGTACAGTGCGGTCCAACATAGTGCAGGGCCGAGTGCAGGTAGGCCTAACGTTACGAATCAACGTGATGCTGATGGGCGGTTCACTGTTGTGGGAGGCGCTGCCGAGAATCATGGCTACCAAGAACGTGTCGGAGGTAGGGACTATGTATGCAATGACATAAATGGTGGTTTAGATCACTCAGCTTCACCAAGAGCACATTCCCATCTTGACCAAAGCGAAAATATGGATACTGGGAACCCCAACACAAGTTTTCAGAGTGAGTTTTTGAACATTTCAGAGGGTATTGATTTAGATTCCCTAACACCTGCCAACCTTTGCCGTTTATCTTTTGTTGATTTAGCCAACTTGACCATTGTTTCCCTTGTTCAACTCCAAAAGTATGGCCAAATTATACTTAATCTTCAACAAGATGTGAGTGTATTGAGAGAAGAAATAGACAATTTGAAGGGTACACAACCGCAAAATTCCAACAAACAGTCTGCCAGTGTTAACACCGTTACTTCTGCTACAAATTGTGCTAAGGAATCTCTTTCAAATGCTGCTGAAAATTTCCAAAAGTTAGATGCAATGCTTGAGAAATTGCCTTCTGGGAAGGTACGGGACTGTGTGGAGTGTACATATGCTGAGGATGGCGGTAGAAAGTCTACATATGCGTGTAGAGTCTGTTGGCGAGGGCTTCATCGATCCCCCACATGCGTCTACAAGCATCGCTGCTTGAAGACGTTGGTGAGGGATCTAGGACTGAGCAATGATGCCGGGGACTATGAAAATGAAGAGTACAATAGTTCCTTTAATGATTACAGCGGGTATTCCAATGGAGACCTAACCAGCCAATACAATGGCGTAGCCGTAAACAACATTGTAGACTATACTGCTGATTCAGCCATGATGACGTGCGAGTCCTATCCGGCAACTCCAAAAACCATTCCAGGAAAGCGAAAGAGATCATTACAGAGTATTTTACCGATCCCGAACAAGAAGATACATTTTGGTAATGGAAGGGTAGATGCACTTTTTCTCCATTGTATAAAGAAAATGGAGGCAGGCAGCAGGAGGGAGTGTTCTTCTTGTTCCAATCGCAAAGCTGGTAAACGCCAAAGATCTCGTTACATGTGCTCTAAGTGTGGGAGGGGGCTACACAGCAGGGGGACCTGCGTCACCGTTCACTCATGTTGGGTAGAAGAGTTCAGGGGATGGGAACCTGGAAAGGAGTTCAAAAAAGTGGATGTGGTCAAAGTGAAGATGGAAACCGAGCAAGACTTTGTAGTCTCCTCTGAAATTGCCAAAGAAATGGTGGAGACATCAAGAGAAAAGGATTCCACAGAGGGGGGTGACGAACCCGCATTTCAAGTAGTAGTAGCCGTAGGAGTCGACAAAGAAGGTAATCAGATGATCTTGGAAGATGAAATCAGCCAAAACAAAGAGGGGGAAGAAGTAAGTGGTATAAGTGCAAGCACCAACAACCAAAGTATTGAAGGGCAACAGGGCAATGGAGTGGGTACGGGGGGTGAGATAACTGACCAAGACATACGTAGGGAAGTTCAGAAAGAATTCCAGGTGGAGGTGGCCAATGTATTGAAGGTATTAGATGAAATCAGCCAAAACAAAGAGGGTGAAGAAGTAATTGGCATAAGTGCAAACACCAACAACCAAAGTCTTGATGGGCAACGGGGCAATGAAGAGGGTCCGGAGGGTGGGATAACTGACCAAGACATACGTAGCGAGGTTCAGGAAGAATTCCAGGTGGAGGTCGCCAATGTACAGGGCAATAAAGGGGGTACAGAGGGTGGGATAACTGTCCGAGACATACGTAGGGAAGTTCAGGAAGAATTCCAGGTGGAGGTCGCTAATGTACAGGGCAATGAAGGGGGTACAGAGGGTGGGATAACTGTTCAAGACATACGTAGCGAAATTGAGGAGGAATTCCAGGTGGAGGTCGCTAATGTACAGGGCAATAAAGGGGGTACTGAAGGTGGGATTACTGACCAAGACATGCGTATGGAAGTTCAGGAAGAATTCCAGGTGGAGGTCGCTAATGTATTGAAGGTGTTGGATGAAAGTTGAAGGTTGTGAAGAATTGTGTAATATTGTAGGTTCATCTAAATTTCTTTCAGAATTTTTGGCAAAGTAGAATGTGGCAGATTAGAGTTTAGTAGCAATGAATTATAAATCTAGTTGGTACAGAGTTCATCTCACTTGGTATATTTCTCATATATATGTCCTTGTGAATTACAGCCTTCAAAGGAATTGGTGAAGTTGCCAGATATCATGTTATTTATGGAATCGGTGGGAATTTGTTGTATTAATAATCATGTAAACTGACCATGTAGTAATTTGATGTCAGTATGCTGCAACAATAAATCTGGCCTGAAAAAAAAAATTGTTTTGAAATATGCTGTATGTGGAGGACTACCATAAAGTCATACTGTACAACTTCACTTCATGTTCAATTACTTTGTAAATATCTGTGAAGCCCACACAATTACTGTAAGCATTCTTCTGTCCTACACCTTCTGGCCAGACTGGCCTAAACAGTTTCAGCAGAGCTGACCAAAATACCAGCCATAGATTCTTGTATAATTTATCTTTTTGTGAGATCTAGTTGAAATGTTGTTTATATTAATTGTTGGTATTAAATGTGGAGAGTTGTACTAATGCAGTAACCATTTGTTGTTAGGGCTACTTGCAGAGTAGGATTGATATTTTCCAGAGCTAAAATTACTTTGAAGTTTGAACTCTGATGGATGCTTCCTGGGGTGGGCACTGGGCAGGTAGAAGTTCTTGTAATGAGGTCAGGTGTAGTGGGGATGTTGGTGGAATGAGTGGAGGGGGAACTGGTAGACCACAGAATTTATGCTAAATAATAATTGCAATCATTTTGAGCTACCTGAAATTATTCCCATTTCTTATTTTCTAGGTCTGCCCCTCCTTTGCTTTGTAATTTATCCAAGTACCATGCAAATGGCATATGCCCCCTATCCCCTTCCCACTTCATTATTACCAGATGTACCTCTTGGTCTTTAAATGTTTACATCTCTTGATTATTCATTATCAAACACAGGCTATTGACAACTCAACTTATTGAATTATTATGTTTGATAGTTGATACAATAAATATTTACATATATTTATTATTTTATTTTCTAAGAACAACTCATCCAACTCAATTTTTCTCCAGAACTTTCAGATGCATACAGGATATCTTTACACTGAGACAAGGCTAAATTAAGGTTGAGTGAGCTCTTGGAGCCCACAAAATTGCTGACAACAAATTTGAATAGATTTGCATATGTTGCACACTATTAATAACATTATAATAAAATAATTGAAAAGTGAAGAATTCTATCTTTTATACATGATCACTGCTGTTTTGCAAAGTGTATTGGCTATTGAAGACTTCCAATTTCTAAAAAGTGCCCCACATAGGCCTATATGGGGGGGCTGCCCAGGGCTGCTACATTATTATTTTGACCCTGCACTAAGAAATTCAATTTGCTAATGCAAATTCAATACCTGTATTGTGGTAACAGCAGTGCTGATTCTCTTGCCTTCGAATTGCATTTAGGTATTTTAACAATTTGAATTGATATTTATAATGGTAAATAGAAACTCAATATTTTCTCTTCGAAGCAACTCCACTTAGTTCACTCTCATTCTCTCATGTACATCTCATTATTTTCAGATTCAAAAGCCAAATTCACACCTCAAGGCAAGTGCCTTTAAGACCACTAGGCCACCATGCTCTAAACCAATAAACAAAACTAGTGGGGGGGGGGGGTACTATTCATGGTTGCTGACTATTGTTCATTGGGAGGGGGGGTACTGTTTATGGTTGCTGACTATTGTCCATTTGTGATGGTGAGAGAGGTGTTTTCACAAAACCTTACATGGGAACAGGCTGAACAGCCAATTGGGACAATTTTCTATTGTTGAAAGCATCATATTTTCTTCAGAATATGACAATCAGTACTGTTTAAAAGTTGGGGAACAATACATAATAATTGTTTACATAGGGTAACAGGTAGTACTAGAGTGCTACATGTACCAGTGTCGAGTGGTTCCTCATCAACTGGTCCTGAATCATGTAACCAATGTTTACACAGTTGGTGGCTGAGTTGGGTAATAAATTTGGAATCTCTATATTTAGGCTGTCCTTCAAAAACTTAGGCCCAACTTTACAAAACATTTTATCAAGCCTAAGAATAATTGTTGGGACGAGGCTATTTTGGTTTTCAGGACACTTACATGCATCTCCAACTGGGCACTGAGGCCAAATAAATAATAGTTTTGGAAAAAGCTAATGTATCACCAATTTCTGAATACCTAGAACCTCATTTTTCAATTGACTAAAATTCTATAACCAGAACCCACACTCTAGGGCCACCCGACTAGTTTTACCTCCCATAGAAATTGTAATCTATAAACAAAGTTTCAGCCCTTTGTGCATCATTTGAAGAATTTTTAGGTTTTGTAGAACGGGCAAAACTCATGTGACTTACCGTCGTGATATACATCCTTTAACTATTGTGTTTTAGATTTGCTGTCGAAAAAAGTGTTGATTTTGTAGAGCACCAAGGCCCTCTGTGACCTCTTGTTTATTTCCATCCCCTGAATTAGTACATAGTTAATGATGTCAAAATGTATCAAGAATAATAACTTTCCAGCCATAGTTCAAAGCATAGTCTCTTTCCCACCTAGATGTTATATACAAATTGAAAAAAATGTTGGGCCCACAAAAATGTTCGTTTCCAATTTTGACACATTCAATTGAAATTAGACATCCGATCCTTGTTAGATTAATTTCAATCACAATTTAGACATGTTTCTACTTTCCAGGTTAGTATAGAACCTATACTGTATACCAGGGGTTGCTAACCTGTGGCCTGCATTCCCCAGCAATGTCTTCTATGCAGCCCTTATGAAAATAATAAATAACAAAAGAAAATATGAGGGGCTTTCAGTATTTGGCCCGCTTGGCCAAAGGTTGGCCACCCTCACCCTGCTGTATACGATCATTAATTACTGCTTTTCAACTAGGGTTGGTGCTTTAAAGGCCGGCAAGTGTCAAGAACACAGAAGCTGCAATTAGTACCACTGATATCAGTGATGAAGTTTAATTAACATTGACTGGAGCACGTTTAGGACGGTGGTCGTCCGATACTATAGTGTAACACGGCACGTTGAATACATCTATCGTTGCGTGTTGTTACCCTAACTGAGATCATTTAGAGTTCAATCTACCGGTACTAGCGGCTTATTTCTTCTCGACTCTTGTCGCCCTCTAATGCAGGGATATTGATATGAAATTGTTAGAACCTGCAGGTATCAGTGTGTTCAATTGCAGATCAGTTTAGAACAGAAATAAGAAAACACAAAAGCCATCACTTTCTCACTTCTGACAAGCACATTGTGATCGAACCTCTAGGCTAAATCGGACTAAAATGTCTTTGAACTACCACCAAAGATTTTCATAATTGGCAAGATGTTATTTTATGTTTATGCCTTTTGTTTTAAAAAAGGGTCTACTTAATCAGTTATTTGATTGCTAAAGGTAGCACAGCCCCATGGAAAGTGTACATATTTATCATGTGATTGTGTTTACAGCTATTATAAATTCATTGTTGTCTTTTCATGTGTGAACTTGTGGTGTATTTGGAAGGAATGTACATTTATAGTAGTAGAGAAAAGTTAACTACCTTCTGTCTTTAGAAACTTGTGGCATGCTCTTGGGCATAGGGGTAAAAGGAGTTTTATGTCCAATTTGCGCCGAAAAACCACAACAACCATACACAGAAAATTCAACATGGTATATAAATGATTATATACCATTGAATGATTATATTTATTATACCGTGAATGATATACCATGAAATGATTATATACCATAAATTAATGGGTAAACCTTTAAAATATGGTTGGCCCTCTCAATGAATTCCTAATCCTGCTTCCCCGGTTTGTGAGCTGGGTTGGGTCGAAACTACTTCCCTACACTGCAGGGCTTTAACCAGAAATAGTTGATATGGAGTCCAGCTTCGGCCATGATATGTTTCACATCCTTGGCGAGGGTCTAAGGGAGGGTAGGAGGTGTACATAACAACACACTCCAATTTCTCCAGCTATCTGTAGTTATTGGATTTGATATAACCTCCCCCCTCCCATGGGTCATGGAGTGGACAGATGGCTGGCTAAAGCCTGCTTCCCTATGCCCATGCGTATGCTCTATCAGTGTTGCATATCACAAATTTGCTTATTTCAGCAAACGTAGAGCTTCATGAAATTGTATTAGTTATGTCACAGATGTGTAATTGTGCTGTAAACAGGGTTTGAATGATATCAGATTTGAAATTTACTACTATAAATTCTAGAGAAAGACTTCAGAATATTTACATTTGTATAAATGCATTTAAGACATCAATATTTTAAAAGAATATAAAAATTGAAACCATGTTTTCTGGAATTTAACATTTTCACGGATCCCAATTATAGATTGAATGGAGACACTCTTGTAATTTATTATTATATTTAGTCCAAATTTGAGTCCAAAAGCTATTTTTTGGAGGATGTTCATCTTTTTGACACATAGTGACATGTGTGTATCCGCAGCATCCTACTTCTATATGAGATTGTGTGTTGAGCATTTATCGAAAGATATAATTGTACAACTGAACAAGTACATTTCAAAGTGTCATTAGGTGAAAAAACTTTCATTTGTAAGAACTGTTTCAGAAACATCATGAAAATAAATGTTTCTTTTATTTGTTGTTATGAAACAATCATTGAAGTATTTATAATTTTGTTTTAATTTTGTATAGGATCATTATATTTCAGATACTCTCTATAGCAGTGTTGTAAAAAATTGGGAATTGATTGACTCAAGCGATTCCAACAAATTTCCCCCTCTTGAAATTACACAGCGAGTCATGGATTCAAGTCAATGACTTGACTTGCTTGGGTCACTGAAATGGTTCATATTGATCGGACCTGTTACATAGCAATTCTCTGTTAAATAATTCGAAAATTCTTGATGTTATTCCCTGCAAGAGAATTGGTGGGCAGTATTGAGTTGTAGTGGGGGTGACATTTTTAGGGGGGTGGGTGAGTTTAAATGTACTCAAGTTTAACTCATCATGTTGCTTTAATAATTTATGTTCATAAAATGGAATTTGTTTCAAAATTCTGTGTAGTTATTATGTAGTTGTTTTAATCATTTCAATATTTCAGACAAAGACTTTTCTTCTTTAAAAGCCAAATAATGATTTTCAAATTTTGTGTACTTTCCGGTGTTGTTATTAAACCAAATTGAATCCCCACCACTATGTTGTTTATTATAATTAAGTTTCTTTATATAGGCCTAATAAATTGAACTTTTGGAGCACCATTTTAGTTTTAACAGTTTTGAAGTATTTCAGATTATTCTCCAAAGCACATTTTAAAAGTCAAACTTTTACTGCAAAAATTATACTGACAAAATTAATAAACCCAATTGGTGATATTTAGAATTATTTATTTCATAATTACTGTATATTTTTTTGCATTTTGTGATAAAAATTAGACAATTTGATCAACCTATTCCTTTAATTGTCAATCAAATCAGATTTGAAAATTGCACAGACTATCATATCTATCCGATCTCAATTGCATTTAATAATAGCTCATTAATTTAGTATTTTGACATCTATTTCCTTTGTTTGTCAATAGGTTAGAACACAGAGGGCCCCAAAATTTCCCCCCCCCCCCCCCC
>JAODUJ010231315.1:0-10424 GCA_027564615.1 Psolus chitonoides
GTTTGGTTCAGTGTAAACATCCTCACCCCTTGTTTACGAGGGATATACGAGGCAGAGAGAGAGAGAGAGAGAGAGAGTCCAGAGGGTCTGTGATCAGCATAGATACGGCACTAGGTCTAGCATTTTTTTGTAGTTCCAAGAGTACGAGGATTTGGGAAGAACTCGTTTTTTACACTGGTATTGTCCATTGGAATGGTCTACCAACAGATATCAGACAAATTGAGTCTTGGACAGTTTTTAAACACCGGTTAAAGTTGGAATTATGGAATCGTTTAAGAGACCAATAGTGATTTTATAACAATTATTGTTCTTGGTGTTGGTGGTTGGGGTTCAAGTGGGACTCACCCTAGGGTTCTTACGATTCTAGTGTTTTTGACTACATAGTTTGGCCTTGGCTCTTTATTTTTAGTATAGTTGTTTGAATTTACTTTAAATAGGGGATATATTATGTGACAGACGACCACAATGGAAATAAGTGCAATGCGCTTTTGTGTTTTCCTTAGTTATATTTTGTACATGTTGTATTCATACTTTTATATGTTCTTATATGTATTTTAATGTGACTGAATAAATTCAATTCAAATCAAATCAATGTGTACAATGACTTAATTAGGTTCGCCCTCGAATGGTCAACTAAGTATGAGGACATTTCCACTCAACATGGCAGGTGATCAATTGATCGAAGTAAAATCACATGACCAGTGTTACAGGTGAACAGAGGTCAAACGCTGTAAACATGTTAACTTGATAACACAAACCCCTGAAAAGTTCTTACCTGTTGTTATAGCTACAGGTCAAAGGTCAGCAGATTGAGCTTGTAATACTTTGTATGTTGATGTTAACAAATATACATGTTTTGCATGGTAATAACAAGCATATTATTATATGTGTATATTTGGTATGAGCTACTGCACCATTGGTGCCCTTGTTAGCTAATAGCTATACCAGCTAGCTGGTGAGAGATATTGCGATGGTGCGGCATCTATTTATCACTCTATCCTTCTATCTATCTAGGCCTATCCTATCTGTCAACAATTTCGTTTCGAAGTGACCTCATGCATGCATGCCTCGACAGTATGACGACACTTGGACACCAATGATGGTTGGGTGATGGGCCATCAGTGGTGGTTGGATATTTGAGGTCAAAGGTCACCTGTGTGCCATATGGGGCCATTTTCTGCAATCACGCAAAATGCTTCTTCTCCTACAGATTCCACGGTACAATGTTGAGAGTTTGTCACGATATGGGTAGTGCTACCTTCGGTGTGTTCAGGGATTTGGGGCCAATGGTAATCTAGTGGTCATCCAAGTGGTTATTTTAGGTCCAATTACTCAAGATTGTCGGATGGACATGAAAGGTGGTACATATAGTCAACATATGGCGCCGCAAATGTTTAAGGTCATTTAGAGGTCATCATGGGTCATTTGAGGTCAAAATATGGATGTACATGAAACTTGATAGATATAGTCAGCATTCGGTGCCAACAATTCGGAAGGTCATCAGGGGTCATTACAGGTCAAAGCATGAATTTACATGAAGCTTGGTAGATATTGCAAGCAGTCGGTGCATAAAGTTTTGAAGGTCATTTGGAGGTCATCAGGGGTCATTTGAGGTCACAATACTAAAGGTTGTTGGATATCCATGAAACTTGGTAGATGTGGTCAACAATTGGTGCCCACAATTGTGGAAGTCATTTGGCAATCATCGGGGGTCGTTTGAGGTCAACTTATTTAATATTGTTAGATTTTCATGAAAATAAGGTCAAATTTGAGGTGAAATAATAAAGATTAGCCACGATTGCAAAGATAACTTTGGCAGAAGCCAAGTTTTCGTAGGGTACCACTCGTGTTGCCACTGCTTGTAAAAAATCTTCAACTAAAGTATATCTACATTGGGAGATAAAACATATAGGTCTATATTTGGTATGATCTTCTGCACCATTGGTGCTCTGGTATTCCACTTATTGTTGTCAAACTATATTCAAATCGATGCTAAACCACAATAATGATAACTGATCAGAACAATATGGTTACCGGTACTGGTTTACCTGTAGCAATAATATTTTATACTTCAATTATTATTTCAGAACGACATTCAACTTGGATTGTACGATTACGATCTGCTGGAACATACCATCATATTATTAAACTGGCTTGCAAAATTCTCCGACTTTCATCAACCGTTGCAGGCACAATCCATACTTATAAACGGAAAGGCTACAATAAAGACTGGTACAATGAATTACACTGGAGATCGAGCTGAGTTTAACGTGACTGCGGGATATAGATACCGTTTTCGTCTCATCGGTGCAATTGTTATGAATTGTCCACTAGTAATTTCAGTGGATAACCACACATTGTATGTGATTGCCAGTGACGGTCAACCAGTTATTGCATATCCAGTGGATACATTGGTGATTTACGCCGGTGAACGCTATGATTTTGTTCTCAATGCAAGTGAACCTATCGATAGTTACTGGTTCCGAGCTGTTGGGTAGGTAGAGCAAGATATGTGTGTGTGTGTGTGTATGTATGTATGTATGTATGTATGTATATATGTATGTATGCAGGGTTCTAGCTACGCCAGCCAGGTGCCGATTGACACCATCCCTGATCGCCCAGCACTACGCGCAAATTAACACCCTTCCGGCCGGTACTAAATGTATGGAGCACATTTGACAATACAGTAGGCCTATGTGTAATCGTACAAGCAAACAGTACAGCATGTTGACTGATCTTTGCACAATTCACCAGCTATGGCCAGAAACTGGGTCAGCTGCAAGTTACATCATCATATTTGTATACATTTCTGACATTCAAATGTTACTCGTAGGTGTTTTGGGGGACATGTCCTCCTCAATATTTTGAGTGGTGGCAGAGATTCTGACACGCAATTTTCTTGTGATAAAAAGTATTGTCCCATTTTGCCAGGATAGTGATATTTCATGAGGAATAGGCCTAGCTAGGTTGTGTCCAAAACTAACAAAAAAGTTTTGGCATGCCTTGTGTGCACATGTCTCTTCTGTCTTCTATCTTATACTTTATGTATATATTGTTTGAAAAATATTTCATCCTCTGTATTCAGGAAAACACTCTGTTGATGTGGCGGTAAAAAACTGTGTAATGCACAATATTTCCAACAAGATTTCCAGGAGCTTTGCCCTGGCTCCCAACAGCACTCCTGGCCTAGTGCACAAAATGTTTGAGAAAATCACCAGTGCCCCCTCACCCAAAATATTGAAAAGAAATTGCTGTCCCAGAGAATGTCTGATATCCCTCACTAATTTAGGTATAGGTAAAAAAATAGACAATGAATTCCTGAATGATAATAAGAAATATTGTTTCCTTTTGTGGAACTTCTTGAGAAATTTCATCCAAACATAAATCAATTTGATGCACGATGCGCACATGCATGTCTTTCCTCTTTTACAACTTCTTATACTTTGCTCTGCCAGTACATTTTCAGAGTCAGTGTACCGATGGACTTATTGCTTGTATTAATTCATTCGTCAGGTACAAGAATCCCACTGACATTTTTATTTTTTCTTGATTCTGTAAGCTTTGGTGTGTGGTCATGATAAGGGGATACACATTGCTTGAAATATATTTCAGCCTCCGCAATTAGGAAAACACTGATGTGGTGGCATAAGCAGAACAAATATTGTCCAATACACAATAGTTGGTAAAAGAACTATATGATCTGCTACATGTGCTGTTTCAGTCCTACTTTGGTCCTACTTTTGCCCTCCATTTTCCTACTTTTGTCCTATTTCTATATTTCGAGCCCTACTGTTGTCCTACTTTTTCATAAGGTGTGCTGGACAGCCTGCAATACAAAAGGAACTACAGGTGTACCGCAGTCTACAATTGACCATAGTGTTCACAGTTATATCCTTACACTACAATAGGAACATCGGATGTACCACAGTCCACAGTTAATCCTAGTGTTTACAGTAGTATCCTCACAATACAATGGGCATCACAGATGTACCCACAGTCCACAGTCACTCCTAGTGTTTACAGTAGTATCCTCACACTACAATAGGAACCACATATGTACCACAGTCAGTCCTAGTGTTTACAGTAGTATCCTCACAATACAATAGGAACCACAGATGTACCACAGTCCACATTCACTCCTAGTGTTTACAGTAGTATCCTCACACTACAATAGGAACTACAGATGTACCACAGTCAGTCCTAGTGTTTACAGTAGTATCCTCACAATACAATAGGAACCACAGATCTACCACAGTGCACAGTCAAGCCTAGTGTTTACACTAATATCCTCACAATACAATAGGAACCACATATGTATCACAGTCGGTCCTAGTGTTTACAGTAGTATCCTCACAATACAATAGGAACCACAGATGTTCCACAGTGCACACACAAGCCTAGTGTTTACAATAGTATCCTCACAATACATTAGGAACCACGGATGCGCCACAGTCCACAGTCAGTCCTAGTGTTTGCAGTAGTATCCTCACAACACAATAAGAACCACAGGTATACCACATTCCACAGTTGACCCTAGTGTTTACAATAGTATCCTCACAATTAGGAACCACAGATGTACCAAGGTCCACAATCAATTCTAGTGTTTATACTAGTAGTATCCTCACAATTCTGGAAATCAGGGAAAACAGCCTTGAAAATGAGTTTTTCTTTCAATCAGTGAATTTGAGAAAACTCGAAACTGTGAAAATGGAGGGAAAAAGTTGTGCTATTTTTGTTAATCGCACATATGTCTTGTACCACGTGCCACTTCAGTACCACGTAAAACTGAAAATATTTCTCATGGAATTTTGGGTTTTGCTCAGGGAAATATCAGGGAAAACTCAAAGAAGCTAGTTTTATTTTCACCTAGTGCTGGGAACCCTTGATTTCCCTGGAACTTAACCTTCAAAGCAGGTTCGAATATGTACTATTATATTATCATGCAGCAGGTGCAGTACTGCTTGACAGACTGCTTGACAGACGGCATCATAGTTCGACGCCTTGACCATCTGATAGATAGGTTTCTTACTAAGTAATGCTTTATAAGGAATAGGCTTTTTTTTCAATTTGCCTAACTCTATTGCAATTTTCTTCACAGCTTGGAAGCATGCAAGAAGGTACCTCTTGAACTTGCTATTATCCGGTATAATAGGGTAGAGGGAACTCCTAAGCTGCCGGAGAATTACACCAGAACAGGGGTTCAGTTAAATCCACTTAACGTGAAAGCCTCTTCCACCCTGATATACGTGAGCTCCTTAGAGCCTGCTGGTAAGTCGCTCTATTTCTATACATTTATTTTCTAATTATAGTTAATACATTAATAAACTTAAAGCAATAATCTGTGTTAATTCACACATTGATATTATTACAAAATGCACAGATGTCGTTATAATATCACACCGTAAAGTTGCAAACTTTTCTACAACTATTGAAAACAATCGGAACAAATCTTCAAAATCATAAGCAATCCACAGTCAACACAAACTAACATTAGGCTAGGCCTAACATATATTGTTGCCGTCAAGTTCTTCATTTCCAGGCTTATTTCGTAGCAAATTGGGCAATGTATGGGGAGAAACTTGCATGGGAAACTTTCATATAGTATGATCTCTTTCATACAGTAACAGGTGCTGTGGCCGAGTGTATGGAGGTAATGGCAATAGAGTCAGGCACGTTGACATCTGGCAACCGGGAGGGTGTGGTTCGCCCGCCACGGGATCGAGTGTGGGGTTCCCATCCAGGAGAAATCCACGGTTCCCTCATGCGAACTGGTCTCCCAAATTAAAAAAAATCCAAATTGACCAAAAGTGTAAATTGGATAGCCACTCGACGTGTAGCTAAGTCATTCCAGTCTGTTTCCACAGATGTGGCTGCTAAGCGTCGCAAAGTAACTGGTAACTTTAAATACTTTTGCGATCTCCATTTTCTGAGAGGAAAGTGTTTCCTAGCACCCAAACACAGATACTTTCTTGGAATCGGAGTTGGAATCAAGAGTTTGATAAAAACTGATACCTGAAAGCTGAAGCTGCCTCGGAGTATTTGACACCTGCCCTGCATAGTCACAGGTCACCATTGGACAAGGTGTAGTACCTGTGTTGTCCCCCGTGCCAGGGTTACGGTGAAACCATCGGGCAGCAGCATTGGTGGATGGGACGGCTGGCAGAAGTCCTCTCAGTGAGGCAATGGTAGGTGCTCCCAGGTCTTAGTTAGTTAGATCATGCCCAAGTTAGCTGGGTCTGTGGTGAAGAAGACAGCGAGCAACCACTTCACGGTCACGCTCTTGTTACACCGTGGATACGTCAGCTAGTAGTGCTGAAGATAACGGTGGTAACGGGGTTGCTAATCATACTGGCATGTCGCGCTCGGCAGGGTAAGTGACAGGGCTCCCCACGTCGTCATCAGGCGAAACCATGTATGATGAACTTTGGTACATGGAATGTAAGAACTATGAACCGACCAGGAAAACTTCAGAACATCAGGCTAGAAATGGAGAGACTGAAAATTGATGTATTAGGATTATCAGAGGTTAGATGGAAAGACAGAGGGGACTTTGTTGATGGATATGTGAGAATGATATACTCTGGTGGTGATAGAGCTGAAAGAGGAGTTGTTGTTTTGTTAATTGGCAATGCAAAAAATGCCGTTCAAGACTTTGAGTACATTTCAGACAGAATGTTATGGCTGAGATTGGATGGAGATACTTTAGATACACTACTCATCTAAGTGTATATGCCCACAAGTGACCACCCAGTTGATGAGATAGATGAGATGTATAATGTAATTGAAGAAATAATTGACTTTCAGGCCAGGAATGAAAACTTAATCGTTATGAGAGGTTGGAACAGTGTGATTGGAGAGGGAACAGATGGTAAGGAAGTTGGGTTATATAGATTGGGACGAAGAAATGCAAGAGGAGACAAGTTGCTTGAATTCTGTAGAAGACAGAAACTCATGGGGACTAATAACACATGGTTTCAAAACCACTATAGAAGGAGGTATACTTGGAAAGCAATAGAGGATCGAGTAAGATATCAAGTTGATTTCATAATTGTCAGGCAGAATTATAGGAATGCCATGGTGAATGCAAAATTGTACTACCCAGGAGCAGATATAGACTCTGACCATAACCTGGTGGTGATGGAAAATGCTGTGAAACTCAAGAAACTGAGAAGGGGTAAGGGAGGGAGAAATAGGATATAGAAAAGTTGGCTGGAGACCAGGAGGAGACATCCAGTATGTAAGTAAATGATGATATACAGCGGAATAGGAATGAGGGAAATGTAGAGTTGACAAGTGACGGAAGATGGAGGCAACTTGGTGATGCAATAAAGGGAAGCGCACAGGAGAACATTGAATACAAGAAGAAAGAAACAAAGAAACCATGGATCACCACAGAGATTATTGATAGAATGCACGAGAGAAGGAGATGGAAAAACATAAATACAGAAGGACGAAGACAGGTGACTGAACAACGAGCTGAGAAGAGAAAATTATAAAGCTAAGGAGAGATGGCTAGAAGAGCAATGTAAGGAAGTAGAAGAACTGGAAAGAAGAAGAAGATCAGATCTAGTGCACCGAAAAGTGAAAGAAATCACTGTTGATAAGCATGGCATTATAAATATTATGGAGATAGAAGGGAAGCATGGAGAAATGTTTAGTAGACCTCAAGATATAAGGAAGAGATGATTTGAGTATATTGAAGAACTGTATGATAAAGAAAACAAGCCTGAGAGTGTAGACATTGAAGAAGAAGAAGAAGAACAACTAAGTGATGACCATATAGGACCCGGCTTGCTGATCAGTGAAATTAATATGGCAACAAAGGATCTGAAAATAGAAAGACACCAGGACCGGACAACATACCAGCAGAAGAACTGGACCCCTTGTGCCATAGCATCTACAATACAGGAGAGTGGTCAAACGAATTCCTGAAAATGATGATGAATACAATCCTTCAGAAACCGAGAGCAACCAAATGTTCAGATTATCGAACAATAAGCTTGATTAGTCACGCATCAAAGATCCTACTAAGAATTCTGGCAAAATGATTATCAACGAAAGCCAACGAGTTTATAGGAAAGGATAAATTTGGCTTTAGATCTGGATGTGGGACAAGGGAGGCAATTGGTACAATAAGGATGATGGCAGAGAGAGAGAGAGAGAGAGAGTCCTAGAACATGACCGAGAAATGTATGTGTGCTTCATAGACTTCGAGAAGGCTTTCGACAGAGTACAATGGAAGAAGCTTATGGAAATACTGACAAGCTTGAATATTGATTGGAGAGATAGAAGGTTGATAATGGACTTGTACCTTGGACAAACTGTCATTGTACTACTAGCAGGTGAAGAATCAGAACCTGGGATAGTTGGACGAGGAGTCAGACAAGGCTGTTCACTGTGACCCATATTATTCAACATTTAGCCTATGTGGAGGCAATCAAGTGATGCTGGAAGCATTGGACGATTAGGAGGAAGGAATCAAAGTTGGAGGAGATCTATGGAGGTCAGTCAGGTTTGCAGATTATAAAGCCGTTGTCAGCATTACAAAAAACTGGTTTACAAAGAATGGTAGACTCCATTAATAGAACACCAGAAAGTTTTGGAATGAAAATCAATGAAACCAAGACCAAGGTGATGAGGATTTCCAGGAGAGAAGGAGCTCAGATGAATGTAAAAATTGCAAATGGAATTATTGACAAATAGAGCATTTCAGGTACCCGGGGAGCATAGTAACTAAACATGGAGATTGCAGTAAGGAAATTAGACTAGAATTGCTTTGAGCAAAGAGTCCTTCACGAGAGAAAGAAGGGTACCAACGAGCAAATTTGAACTGAGTCTGAGGAAAAGATTGGTTAAGATTTTGATTTGGAGTATGGTGCTATATGGTTCAGAGACGTGGACGATTAAAACAGCTGAGAAGAGGCGTCTAGAAAGTTTTGAAATGTGGATCTGGAGAAGGATGATGCAAGTAAACTGGAGGGATCGTAAGAGCAATGAAGAGGTGCTAAGAATAGTTGGAGAGGAAAGGAATATAATTAAGGTTATAAAAGCGAGACAGCAGAATTGGCTGGGACATATATTGAGGGGTGAACTGTTGAGGGAGGTTGTGGAGGGTAGATTCGGGGCAGCCGATCGAGAGGAAGAAAGAGAAAGTCAATGTTCGACGATTTAAAAGGCGGTAGGAGCTACCATGATATGAAGCGGCTTGACCAAGATCGTGTCAGTTGTAGACTGACAAATCCATGAGTGGAGAGCAGAGCACCATAGAGAGAGAGAAAGAGAAAGAAATGATGAATCAATGACATAAATCGCTTCTTTGTCCTTGAAAAGTAACATAACCTAATTTTCACCTAATTATATTAACTACAATTCAAGAGTAATTAGTGAATGTTTTGGGACAAATCCGGCCCACAAAAATATATAACTGAAAAAATTGAGCATTGAAAAATATCGCCTGACTTCAAGCTATCCACACTCCAGCATGTCTAGAGAGTGCTATTTCCGGCAATCTAGGGGTGTAATTTTTCAATTGGTACTAACCTGAGCCGCAACCATGGAGGGGGGGGGGGGCAGGCGATTCTCTGTGGCCTGCAAAATTCTCTAGATAAACAATGTGGCCCGAAAAAAATCTTGATGCACCGAATGCAGCAGAGAGATAATTACGGAATTCTTCCAAAAGATGAACTAGCCTTGGCCCAACGCTCGGTGATCTCACCTTTTTACATGGTGTTGATGGATGGATACTCCCCTCAGATGTGTTGAGTGGGATTTTGTCAGTCATCTTTAAGCTTATAGTTAGGCCAGACTGTTTAGAACGTTCTTAATTAATTTGTTTGGAGGGCTAAATCATTTTCAGAGTGGATCCTGTGGGCCAAGGAATATAAACCATCACCTGAGCCCATAAGTCTATAAGTCACAATCCATGGTCATGGGAGGCCCAGACCTATCTCATTAATCCAATGCAATAATTTAATTACAAATTCTTTTATGAGAATCTTCAAATTTTAATATATTCCTGCTTTTCTTTCAAAACTTTTCAAGAGAACGATGTGACATCAATAAATGAAAGCGTTACCACACACTATCTGGGAATGGATTTCAACACAATACCCAATCCATTTTGGTCAAGATTTCCCCAAACAGTGCAGATCGACCACAGTTCTTTCCAGACACCACCACTGCCGTTACTGACAAACTACAGTGATATAAATAGGACATTATTCTGTGAGAATGCACTGATAGGAAAAGATTGTGCAAACGAATACTGTGAATGCATCAAAGTGATCAACGCTACACTTAATCAGGTATGCGCTCAACCCCAGTCCGGGGGGCCGACGGAGGTCAATTTAATCTGGGGGTACATTCCAAACGGGGATGGAGATGGGAGACATTCCACACTGGGGGGGGGGGGGGGGGCGGGCAGG
>JAODUJ010231426.1:0-10424 GCA_027564615.1 Psolus chitonoides
GATTCCCTGCTGAAGTCGTAAGCCTCGAGGGATATATGCAGTCATCCTGGTGTGTGCCTGCCTGTTTATGCATGTGTGTATGTGTGTCTCATTGTTTGGACAAATTCATATTTGTATGTATGTTCGGTGTTCCCCATAATTAGTAGTGCTTTCCTTTGATCAAGTCAAGAGAGGTTAACTAACTGCTCTCCGTTTAAGCATGTTATCTCGATCATGCCTGGCCGCAGTAGGTGGGGGTCGGGTAATGTTCCTGATAACGAGTACATAGTCGCTGCGAATTTTGTTGGAATCCGAGGTCAAACACTTATATCGAATAATCTGTATTTTGGGAACCTTTTGCTTGTTACTCGGTAAGTCAGAGATGCTTGATTATATCAAGTTTATACATGATTTATAGTCACCATAATGAGTACATGATCTCTATTGTTTCGTGTATAATATATACCTTGTAACCATATTGAGTCGACCATGTTTGGACTGATGTATGTTCCTTGTAATAGAATGGACGCGTGATCCCTATTGTTTTGAGAATTAGAATTCAGTGTCAAATACTGTACCTTTGTAATTATATGAAGTTGGCTATGCCTGGTCAAATCAAGTTCAAACTACATGTGTTTCTCATAATGAACACATGTTCTTTTTATTGTTGAAATGATGGGACATCTGAGATCAAACACGGAAGAGAAATATTTTTGTCCATTTCGCTTGTAGGCTACTAAACTAAATCTGTAAGATCAAGTTTATACTTGTGTTGCATGGTTTCTATTGGTCTTAAGGCAGAAGAAAAGTCACAGAATTAAATATGTTAAACATGTTCAAATTACGGTTCTTGCTCATAGTAAATTCAAACTTGACATGTAGGTTACCTCTAATGAGTACGTAATACTTTGTTGCTTTTGCTAGAGGTCATCAAACTATCAAAGGTCATAATTAACATACCTCTATTGTACCTACCTGAATAAACACTTATGACCACAGTGTGTTTCCTATAAGGACCTAATGGTCACCACTTTTGGGTAGATGTCAACTGCTATTTGCTATCAATACGGCTCAAAAACGGAATCTCTGTGATATATCAAGTATTGATGGTATTTTGTGTCACGATTAGTATTTGAAATTGAAGATCAATTAACGTGCAACGTATCACCAAGGCGCACTGGTTAATACCACTAGAATAAATATACTTAACTTAGAGACTCTGTCAAACATCCCCGTTCTGATCTTTATATTAATGGTTTCTTTTCATGTTTGTATGTTGTAGAGGGACGCATAGAAAGAGGAAAAGTTGGCGATGTAGCTATATCGTGTTCTGGACAAAGGGACTCGCAGATATATGAAGCATGGGTTAAGAAATTTGAAAGGGAATCTGTGAATATTACAAAAGATGGTGTTCAACAGGAATTTGTTTCGTCCTGTCTTTATAGCTTGATGGTAAGTTCAATGGCATAACAACTCCGTTGGCATTGCGGGCATGTCTTGCAGTCTTGCGCGAAGTTATGACAGGCAGTTAGCACCTAGTCTTTATGAAAATATTTTAATGTATTACATGAATTTGAGTTTTTCCATGTTTTCTAGCTCTGGTGGTGTTGTATTTTCTAACTATTGCTTGTGTTGTGCTTCTTTTGAATTTAGTTCAAAGGTAATCTTGGTCGGGTCATATATTGTTCAGGTGCTATTTCATTTATATATATTTACATTCACCGAACTGGTACATACTTCAGTTGATTTTCATTGATCTTGCGATTATTTTCCCTACAAATGAGGCTTTGCAATACGGGATACACTATTTGTCTATCTTTTCCATGTTAGAATATAAAAGTAAAACAAAAACCGGGATTTGGGGGCAGAAAAACCACTACAACACAATAACAGTATGACGTTATGTTGCGCAAGGGCGGATCCAGACGGAGCGATAACCCCCCTCACGGCCACACCCATTTTTTTATTTTATGCCTACATATAAAAAAATGTACAAAAAGGATCAAAGTCATACACAATGTCAAACTTTTTGGGTATATGGGGTATAGCGAAGCATGTGTTGGCCTCAGTGTAATTAAATATTATTCATGTCCACTCTCCAGTGTAAGAATTTTTCTTCGCGCTGCGCGCGTTCGTATCGTCAGTTAGTACATGTCTGCAACCAACTTCTTTCTATTAGCGTTCGACCATAGAATGAAAGGTTGTGGGATGTGGTTATTATTACGTTGCGTCCTTGAGCCAGCCCACTTTCCATTCCCATAACATTCCCTGTGATTTTCCTGTTCTAAATTGAAATACTCATCATTGAGTGACTGAATTTGATTTGACTCGAGAGTGGATGATACAAAAATACAGACGTGGAGAATGGAGATATGGCTATTTCATGCAACCATCTTCAAATTTTACCGTCGATCTGTATTCATACCCGTCCTTGACAATGTCATAAGCGACATGAAGAATAGGTGTAGTCCTATCCAGACCAGGATCGTGTCCATGAGCAAGCTTATACCTGGTAATTGCATCTGCCCCAAAGAGGTGTATGAGTGTCTGGAGGACAGCGTTCAGTATTATGCACACTTCCCTCAAGAGCAAGCAACCGAAGAAGGTGCAATGTTGTTATGTTTCAAAGGAGAAGTTGAAGTGTGGTGCCGACCTTGGAGCACTACAAACGTCAAGGATAGGCCAAATTCTGCAGTAAAATCTTATTTTGCATGTGATGAAAAAGCCTACCCTATCATTAAAACCCTTCTGAAGATATATGCCACCATCCAGTAACAGTTGCTACAGTGGAACGCAGTTTCTCTGGCTTGAAGAGGCTGAAAACTTGGCTGAGGAACAAAATGCGGGAGGATCGTTTGAATGGGCTTATAAATGCTGATATGCACTTGAACAAGAACATTAAGATAGATGTGTCTGAACTGAAGTAATTGATATGTATGCCAAGAGTAGAAAACATAGATTGGAGTTTTTACTGTGAGACTGTTGAGACTCCCCTTGGAACTCAAAACTGAATCATAGAATGAGAAAACTTGAAAGTTTTAGTCCTTAAATCCACTTCGAAACATGAAAATTATGGCACCAGTTTGCATCTAAGCCTCTTTAAATAAGCAAAAAGTCTCAAAGGCTCCCCCATATTAGTCGCGAAAACAAATCTTCCTGCAACAATATTCGCTCCCCCTTACAGCATTTTCTGGATCCGCCCAAGTTGCAGCGCAACACAGATGGCTGCAAGCGCCATTGTTCACGCATTCCAGTGGTGAAAAACTAGAGTGGATTTTACAGTGCGAAAAATCACAATCTCACTTTGAGCTGGTAAAAACAAATGATGAGGACCCCCTGTGCGAATCATATCGGGCGCCATGAGGGACAGAGAGTTGATCGATGCAATAGTTACAGTATGTAGTGTAAAACAAGTATAGCGAAGTAAATTCCAGCAGTTACATAATAGCCTCTCACTGCTCAATTACAGGTTTGGTACAAAAAGGGTTAACAATTTGTCCTTGTAGTTTTCATAGATTTTGGCTGGGTTGGTAGAGGGGTTGCAAGAAGGGTAGCAGTTGAAGCTGATTGGACATAACAGCTTCTCAATATTTTGTTAAAACACTCAGTTGAAGTTTTTGCTTTTCATTAAATTGATCAGATACAGGGCTCAAAATACACAGGGGCCGAGGGCAATTAGTCCCCCAATATATCCCTCTGAAAGAGCCACAAAAAGCATTTTGCCTATATAGCCTAGAGCAGGGGTCGCGAAAGATTTAAGATGGGTCATGAGATCGTTTCATATTCCCGTGGTATAATCATAAGCACTGCCACGGGGGATGTGGGAGCATGCGCCACTGAATGAAAATTCAGTCGAAAGATTAAAATAGTATGAAAACGCGTTTAAAGCATAGTTGTTTCTTAGGGGGTGGGGTGTAGCGCCTCTTCGTCGTATTAGCCTTCAGTTAAAAGCCCTTGATAACTTCACATCCGATAATGAACCCTATTTTTTTCAGGCGCGTCGCGCAGAGTGGTTTTTTCCTTCGTTTGCTTTGTTATGTGGTGTCACTTATACTGAATGTTCCGATATATAACCCAAAGGTTGAACATAATGACTTGAACATTTTTGCGCACGTCGCATGCAGTGGCGTACCTCTTTATTTGGGTCATCAGGCTATGTGGTGTCACTTGTGCTGAATGTGTTGTTGCTATATTAGAACCTAGTAATGTTTGCGTGCTTCGCGCGGTGGTCTTTGATTATTTGTCTACGTTTATGTGTAACCCGAAAACTGGACCTAAAGTTTTGCTTGATTTACGTTGGTGCCACCCCCACCCCCCGATCACGGGCCCCTGGCGGCGCCACTGGTTATAATAATGATACATTTGAGGGGGATAAGAGCATGGTCTTCGATTGGTGATCTTTTTGGCTGGGTCGTGGCGTGAAGAGGTTTCAGACCGCAGGCCTAGAGTGTTTACCTTCGTAATTACCACGTCAGACAAGAACAACTTTTTACCCTGATCAGGACCGCAGGCCTAGAGTGTTTACCTTCGTAATTACCACGTCAGACAAGAACAACTTTTTACCCTGATCAGGTGATTCTAGTGAATGTTGGCCATTCCTCCATTCAATACCAAATATAAAGACAAAAATTTTAATGCCTCAGATCAATATGCATAGGGTTACCATCCGTCCCGATTAATCGTGATTGACCCGTTTTCGATTCCTTGCCAGAGGCGAAAGGAATCTATGCGGTCACGCAGCGTGTGTGTGTGTGCGTGTGTGTGTGACAGAAGCTCTAACCATGTTATCTCGGCAGTGGCATAGTGGATTGATGTCATACTTGGCATCTAGATTGTCCATGGTGAGTAGATGATGCCTATTGACTTTGGTGCCAATCTCATTAATATTCATGAGTGGGAGGGGCTTAGAAGCAGTTTCTTTAAATGGGCATACTTCGGCAACCAAATGACTGATTTTGTTCAAACTTGTTTTGGTGGCATTGGTAGGAGGTGGGTACATGTGAAGGTTAGTAACTTAGTGCATCTCATTAATATTTATGAGGGGCGGGGCCAAATGTAATTTCGCTGAAAATTGCTCGTAGTCACTCTAAGTCAATGACGCAAGGTCCGATCATTCCCATACTTGAGTGGTGGATCACCCATAGTGAGTAGATGGTCCCTATTGTTTTAGTGCCAATCTGGTTAATATTCATGAGTAGACATTTCCTTCGAAGCAATTTCTTTGAATGATAATATTTCGGCAACCGTTTGAAGGATTTCGTTCAAACTTGTTTTGGTGGCATTGGTAGGAAGTGGGGTACATGCTTTGGTTAGTATCTTATTGCACGTTGTTATTATTCATGAGGGGCGGGGCCAAATATTTGCTCATAACCACGTTTTCTCCACAATGACATGGTGGATTGATATCATACTTGGTACATTGACTCCCCATGTTGAGTAGATGATCCCCAGATCGATTTTGGTGCCAATCCTATTAATATTCATAATGGGTGGGGCTTAGAAGCTATTCCTTAAAATGTCAGTATCTTGGCAATGGTATATCCGATTTTGTTCAAACTTGTTTTGTGGCATTGATAGGTACATGCGAAAGTTAGTATCTTATTGCGCGTCAATAATATTCATGAGGGGCGGGGCCAAATGAAATTTCGCTGAAAATTGCTTATAACCCCGAGTCTAAGTCAATGATGCAAGGTCCGATCATTCCGATACTTGGGTGGTGGATTACCCATGGTGAGTAGATGGTCCTTATTGTTTTTGGTACCAATGCCATCAATATTCATGAGTGGGCGAGGCTTCCAAGTAATTTCTTTAAATGTTATCATCTCGGCAACCGTATGTCCGATTTTGCTCAACCTTGTTTTGGTGGCATTGGTAGGTGGGGGACATGCCTAAGTTGGTATCTTATCGCACATCATTATTATTTATGAGGGGCGTGGCCAAATGGAATTTTGCTGAAAAACATGTTTTATTCCTTGCCAGAGGCCAAAGGAATGTGTGCAGTCATTATGTGTGTGTGTGTGTCCGCGACGCCTCTTGTAACCAAGTGAATGACGCAAGTTCATATCATTCTCATACTTGGGTGGAGGATCACCCATAGTGAGTAGATTATCCATATTGTTTTTGGTTGAGGTCAAAAGTCATCTGACGTCAACAGAGGTCAAGCAGTAAAAACGTTGTAACCACCGTACCTGTAAGTGGATGACGCAAGTTCAGATCATTCTCATGCTTGATATAGATGTGCCTCATAGTAAGTACATGGTTGTTTTTGGTGGAGGTCACCTAGGTCAACAGAGCTAGGTCAAACAATTACATCTGGTTTCAAATCTAAAGGCAAGGAATCACGTAGTACTCGGTGAGTGGAAACGAGAATCACAAGGGTAATTAAATTGAAATGACTTCCAAAATATGTTGGGAGTATGAATAAACTCGGATGTTTTTATGGGCAGATCCATCAAACCCTGTAAGTACCTTTAATAATAATAATGATAATAATTGTAACATTTGCTAATTAATAATAATGATAATAATAACTAGTAATAATAATAATGACAAAATATAAATTTGATATAGCACACTATCAACCTCAATTATTTTTCGTCTAATGCACTGTACAAAGCCGAAAAAACAGTAGGCCTACAAATTTAGAAAATAGCCACGTTTTGAGTTTAGATTTAACAAAAATGACTTCCCATAGTTCTGAAGAGGAAAATCAAAAAACATTCTCCACTACCTATTAAAGCCAGTACAGTATCGACGATTTCGGATATGGGATATTCGGCACTTTTAGCCTGCGTGACATACGGTACCAATCATAGTCGAGGGGGTATTCGGTGACACCAAAAAGAGATGAATAAGCTGGGACAAGGTGAAAGGAAGGAAGAAAATACCCTACCCCCATGTGCAAACAATTAGTAGGCTACACCCCCCCCCCCCCCGCTTCCTGTGTGATGCATATTTTTATCAACATTATATCCATTACCCCTCCTTGTTTCCAGTATCCTTGGCCTGTGTCTCCTACAGAGTGAGCTCTGTCCACTGTCGTCACGTCGTCAAAGTACTCCTGGGACGGAAGGTATGTGACAAATATGTTATTGCTATATGGGGGGGGGGGAGAAGAAATATTGTAGTTGATCTGCTCGTAGACCTACTTGCATTTTACATCACCATGACAACAGTTGCAGTGGCAACTTGGGGTCCCCCTGTGAGGAAGTGGCCATGGGTAGGCTATCGCTGAATGGGGCCGGTAAATTCCAAAACTTATGGATGGCTGATACACAGCGATGGAAGCATGTGTTTCTTGAAAATATACCAAATGATGGAAAAAGCATTTACTTTTTGACCAAATTTCAGATTCAACTTAATTTTTGGAAAAGGGGAAAATGTCCTAAAAAATTCAAAACATTTGCTAAAAAAGTTTTTCAAATTGTTGAAATTTTCTCCAATTCCTAAAAAATGACAAATTCTTCTTATATTAATAATAATAATAATAATAATAATAATAAAGACTTGCTATAGTGCCTACTGCTGATGCCTCTAGGCGCTTTACAGACTGAAATGAGAAGAGAGAAGAAAAAAACACCGCACATATGTACAAGGACAACCCAACAAAGACACAAACACAGAAAGCAGTGAAAATTAATCGGGCACAAAATGTTGAGAGAAGAGATATGTTTTGAGACGTGACTCGAAAGTAGCCACAGACGGGGCCCGGAAGGCTATTCCATAAGTGAGGAACAGCAAAGGCAAATGCACGATCCCCATACAACTCAGTTGAGGAGCGCGCCGTTATATTAAGCCGGCGTTCAGATGCTGACCTAAGAGCTCTGGGAGGCACATACAGTTGAACAAGTTCTGAAATGAAATTAGGAGCCATATACCATGAGAAAATGAATTTTAAACATAACTCTCCGCTTTATTGGGAGCCAAAGGAGCTGATAGAGCACAGGTGTAATATGCACATTACATGGAACACGAAGAACAAGTTGAGCTGCCATGTTTTGCACTCGTTGAATCTTGGCGATTTTACTATGGGGGAGGCCAAGCAACAACGAATTACAAGCATCCAACCGAGATGTAACGAAAGCATGAACCAGTATGGCAGTGATTCTCTGGCTCAAGAAATGTCTGATGTTCCCTATCATTCTTATTGCATGTAGAACGGCTTTACATATGTTATTCACATTATAGTCATTCTCAAAGAGGAGTCTGTAATCATTCCCATAGTAAAGAAGCCTGAACTATTTTGTAGCAGTATCGACGACACTCAAAACTCACCAATACATGGACCCTGACAGCAGAGTTGAGGACGTAGACCTCCGAGAAGATTTTGAGAGACGATGAAAGCCACTTGCTCAACTTTGTGAGCCCAGCCTAAAAGTTAGGCCCAACATTAACCCCAGGCCTAATGTTATACCTGACCAGCCTAGTGTTACTGTACTAATTCCTGGGACTAGAGTAGTAGGCTAGAAGATGGTTAAAGACCTGGTACTAGTTAAGCTGCAGGTATAAATGGGCCCAAGGGAACAAGCCTATAGGGAACAAGCCTATATAAGATGGTTCAAGACCTGGTACGAGTGAAGCTGCAGGTATAAATAGGCCCAAGGGAACAAGCCTATAGTCCTCTTAGTAAATCACTCACTCACTCACTCTGTCACTCTGTCAATCCGTCATGCCACTTCAGCTTGTAAACACCCTAATTAGTCGACCATGCCTAGTCAGATCACGTTCATACTCAGTGTGTAGGTTCCTGATAGTGAGTACAGGGACTCTATTGATTTTGGTGGTAGTCTGAGCTCATTTTCGGTCGAAAATGGACATTTTTGGGAATTTGGGTATTTTTGATACTTTCGCTTGTAAACACGCTATGTCGGCCATGCCTGGGTGGTTCAAGTTCATACTTGGTATATATGTTCCCCATAAGGAGTACATGGTCTCTGTTGTTTTTAGGAGAGATCATCTGAGTTCAATATAGTGGTCAAACACTGAAAACATTGTAAACAGTCTAAGTCAACCATGCCTAGTCAGATCAAGTTCAAATTAAGTATATAGGTTCCTAATAATTGGTACAGGGACCTCATTGATTTTGGTGGAGGTTTGAGCACATTTTTGGTCAAAAATGGAAATGTGAAATTAAGGTATTTTTTATTTTCCCCTGTAAACACGCTAAGTAAACCATGCCTAGTTGGATCAAGTTCATTTTTGATTCCTTGCTGGCAAAAGGAATCTATGCGGTCACGCAGCGTGTGTGTGTGTGTGTGTGTCCGTGACGGCGGCTCGTAATCGCGTTATCTGAAGAACGCCAACCTCCACATATTTTATATTTGGCATGTAGCTTCCCCACACAGAGTACATGGACCCTATTATTTTTAGTGTAGTTCCAAGGTCATTTGAGGTCATTGGAGGCAAAACACTGAATACCTTTTAATCGCGATATCCGAAGAACGCCAACCTTCACAAATGTTATAGTTGGCATGTAGTTTCCCCACACAGGGTAGGCCTACATGAGCCCTATTATTTTTCGTGCAGTTCTAAGGTCATTTGAGGTCATTAGAGGCCAAACACTGAAAACCTTGTAATCCCGATATCTGTAGAACGCCAACTTTCACAAATTTCATATTTGGCATGTAGCTTCCCAACATAGAGTAGGCCCTACATGAACTCTATCGTTTTTCGTGTAGTTACAAGGTCATTTGAAGTCATTGGAGTCAAACACTGAAAAACCTTGTAATCGCGATGTTTGAAGAACGCCAACCCTCACAAGCTTCCTATATATGACATCTAGCTTCCCCACACACAGTACATGACACCTATTGTTTTTCGTGCAGCTCCAAGGTCATTTGAGGTCATTAGAGGGCGAACACTCAACACCTTGTGATCACGATATCTGAAGAACACCAACCCTCACAAATTACATATTTGGCATATAGCTTCCCTACACAGAGTACATGAACTATAGTGATTTTTGTGCAACTCCAAGGTCATTTCAGGTCAAACACTGAAAATCTTGTAATCGCGATATCTGAAGAATACCAACCCTTCACAAATTTCGTTTTGGCATGTAGCTTTCCCACACAGAGTACATGAACTGTATTGTTTTTAGTGCAGTTTCACGGTCAGTAGAGGTCAAACACTAAAACCCTTGTAATTGCGATATCTGGAAATGTAAACCTTCACAAATCTCATATTTGGCACGTAGCTTCCCCGCACTGAGCACATTAACCCTATTGTTTTTAGTGTGGTTCCAAAGTCATTTCAGGTCGGTAGAGGTCAAATGCTGAAAATCTTGGAATCATGATATCTGGAGAATGCCAACTTTCGCAAATTTCATATTTGGCATGTAGCCTCCCCACACAGAGTGCATGCACCCTTCTGTTTTCAGTGTAGTTCCATTGAGGTCAGCAGAGATCAACAAATGAAGACCTGGTTATGGCGCTATCTGATGAACG
>JAODUJ010231537.1:0-10424 GCA_027564615.1 Psolus chitonoides
AATCCCCTTAGTTCGGTTGCACAAGGGCGACATGCGCAGACAAAACTCTCTATTATTCACTGTCACCGGCGACTTGACTGGTTCTGTTTAGTACCTCCGCCCGGGACAACGCAGAGCTCGAGACTGGAGTAGCTGCCCCGTTTTAAGAGCACCTGGTGGTCCGGGAATCCCCTTAGTTCGGTTGCGCAATGGCGACATGCGCAGACAAAAGCCTCCACTGTTACAGGCGTAAGGCATCTGGAACTATCTTGTTCCTTCTGGATATTGTTGAAAATGGTACAAATCCTCGCTTTTAAGCCTATATCCAGAAGAGACAAAGTCTTTCTAGACGCCCTGTTGACTGATTCCGTTGAGTACCTCCGCAGAGCTCGAAACTCGAGTAGCTGCCCCGTTTCACGAGCACCTGACGGCCCGGGAATCTCCTCAGTTTGGTTGCGCAATGGCGACATGCGCAGACAAATGTCTCTATTATTCACTGTTACAGGCGTAAGGCGTTTGGAACTATCTTGTCTCTTCTGGATATCGTTGAAAATGGTACGAATCCTTGCTTTCAGGTTTATATCCAGAAGGAACAAAGTCTTTCCAGACGCCTTGTTGATATATGCTCTTATCTAGAATTTGCTTTGAAAGTCCAGTAGGAAAGCCTCTCTTACCCTATGTCCTTATAGAACTAGAATATTCCATAAATATTCCGTTTAGTAACGTTGTTATCTTCTCTCTTCGTGTGTTTTCATTTATCTGGTATATCAGACTACAGGCTTACCTGATGTCAATTTCATGTTGAAGATTGGTTATTTACAGATTTATCAAATGAGAAGTTTCTTGTCTACTCGTGTAATTCAACATCGGTCGAGTTTCAAATTTCTCTGAAGATCTCATCTGGATAACATTCGCGAAATTTCCGTGATGTTCCTTTTGCTTTTCATTTCATGTCGTGCCATATGTGCTGCTCATCATCTATAGAGATAAAACAGCCCAGTAGTGTTTCCTGTCGTTGTCGTATCACTCGTGCCTAATCTGCCGCTTAAAGCCCACAAGAGCATAATGACAAACAAGATTTTTTTCCGCGCGCTCGGTTTTTCAAATTGTCTGGTGTCATTTGTGTGGAATCTGTCATTCATAACCTAAACTTCAAATTACAATCAACAAATTTCCCCGCGCTTCGCGCGCAGTAGCATTTATTTTGCTTGTCTTGAGATATGGTGGCAAATGTACCTCCCGAAGATCGTTCATCAATGCTCATTTTTTTTCTCTTTTTCCCTGTGGTGTCACTTCGATCCGTGCGACTTATCACGAAAAGTGTAGGCGTTCCGTGCGCTCTCGCTTGTTTCCCTTCATTGGTCGTGTTATGTGATATCACTTGAGCTGAAATTACCTTTTACATAATATAACCGAAAGAGTGCACATAATGACCTAGAAAAACGCCCGCTTTGCGTCCTCGTTTGCAATATTTTGTGATGTCAGTTGTGCTGAATGTGCTGTTTATAATAACTCGAAGGTTGCCAATAAAGACCTGAAAATGTTCGCGCGTTTCGCGCGCAGTAGTGAGTAGTGTATGTGTCTTTCTTTGAATTGTTATGCGGTGTCACTCGTGCTGACTGTGTTGTTTCTATGTAAACCAAGGATTTGACATAATAACCAGTAATTTTCGCGCAGTTGTGTTTGTTTGTCTCTTACTGTGTATAGTACATATTCCGAAGATTGGACATACCGGTAATTACCTAAATTTCCCACGCGCTTCACGCACAGTGGTGTTCATTTCTTTGTCTGTAGTTATGTGGTAGCACACATTGTATCACCGTTTTAATTAAATATATATATATATATCTAGAATATTCTATATATATATATATGGACTGGATACGGCCATTATATGTATGTATGTATATATATATATATATATATGTATATATATATATCTATCTTAACTAGAATATTCTATAAATGTTATATATATATATATAAGGGTAAGAGAGAACTCATCGTATTAAAGTATTGCTGAAAAGCCTCATTGCACGAGGAATAAAATACTCACGGTACCTGTTTGTCTCCAAAGGTGGAAGTCTCAGTCGACCGATGCCTTCATGCGACTATCGTGGAGCTGATCGTGGAGTGAGTGGCCACAGTCATCCCATACAGTATCCAGTTTGGACTGGAGTGGACATTGATAAACAGCTTCAACTGTGTAGGCTGAGACACACCAACCACCGTTTTTGCTTTATTCATAATACCGTCAATGCGATCTTCCTCTGATTTATTAACGTTACCACCCCAGCAGATCAAGCAGTATCGCCAAATCCCACAAAGGGTCTGATTGTAGCACTGTGAAACATTTCTGAAATTTCAGATCGTACGCTAACGTTGGACATTTTCCTAAGGCAATATAATCTGGAGTTAAACTTCTCCACTACAACATCAAAATTCCCCCTCCCCCCTTCCCCATGTCAATTTATTGTTTAAAACTACCCCAAGATATTTATATGAAGAGACACAATCGACTGCAGTCCCGTTGATGATTACAGGTAGTGAATGATTGGTATTATGTCGAAAATCAATATGCTTTAAATTCAAGAAAATTCGAATCACAGTAACTGACTGAGGTATGCACTATCATTATGACCAATAATTATCAAACCATAGCGGTGTCACCAGCAAATTTCATAAGTGAACACCCTTCTTCTGATGATCTACTCTCATGCGTGTGCAATGTGAATAAGAACGGTGCCAGAACTGTAACCTGTGGAGCGCCCTCTCGTATTAGAAAAAATATATCAGAACGGCAGGTGGGGCCGAGTTTAACAAATTGTGTTCGGTTTGTAAGATATTTCATGATCCATTGAATTAAGCAAATGGGACTTCTATTTTGATGAGTTTGTCGACCAATTTGTGTGGTTATATAGTATTAAATGCGGATGAAAATCGGAAAACATAACACGAGCAGAATTTCTACGACAAGAATATTCTAAATGGGAATATAGTAGAGGTCTAAAAAGGGTTTTAGAAATGGTTTAAAATGTTTTAAAAATATACTTTCACAAATTTGAATTGGCGCAGCAGTGAGGGCAACAGGGCGTGAGTCATTCAAACATGATAATGCAGATGACTTGGTCACGGGTAGGCTATAATGCAGGATTGCTCCCATAAACTAGAACGATAAAACCGCCAATGACTCGCATGCATTTTGCCAAAAAATGTTGTGGCCCAAAAAAAGTATGAAGCCCAACAAAATTAGAGCCCAAAAAGTGCTCGAGTCCCCAAAAATAGTTGGGGCCCAATAAATCTTAAGGTCCAAAACCTTTCAGGTCCCGAAACCTTTTAGGTCCCAAACAATTGTAGAGCCCAACACTTCAGGGCACAAAACATTTTAGGGCCCAATAAATTGTAGGGCCCGACAAATTAGATACTATAGTATAGGCTACTATACAAAAAATACTATAATCCGAGAAGTCATTACTGTTTACTTGGTAGATACCATAACCATATAGCAGCAGAGAAAAAACTTTAACATCCCATCTGGAAAATGTATAAAGTCTCCACTTTTGAGCCAAAAATGACATGTTTTCACCCAACATTGGTTGAACTTGGGAATTCTTACACAATATGTGCATACTGTAGTCGTGGGAAGTCATTCCTGTTCACATGATAGCCGTACCGTAACCATAACCATATAGCAGCATATAAAAATAATAACATTTCATCTGGAATACTGATGTTAAAGTTTTCACTTTTGAGCCAAAAATTATGTTTCAACCCAAAATTGGTTGAATTTGGAAATTATTACATAGTATGTGTATTTCTGTTCACTTGGTAGCCATACTTTGACCATATAGGGGCACAGGATTCTTTTTAACATCTCATCTGGAAAATATTGAAGTTTTTACTTTTGAGCTAAACATTACATGTTTTCACCCAAAATTGGTTGAAAAAGGCAATTCTTAAATAGTATGTGCATTTATGTTCACTTGGTAGCCATACCTAGACCATATAGGGACGGCCGAACAGACGGATTTCCAGGGTCATTTCATTGGCTCGCATGCCAAAAAAAAACAGAACAAATTTTGAAAGATCGATTAAAAATATTCGCCAATTCAATTGCTGAAAGATAATCCGGACCGGCGGCCTTTGATGAGTGGCGCCTAGTTTAATAGCGGCAAACCTCGCCCTCAGCGTTAAGTAACAATCTGCATTTAAAAACAGCTGTTGTAAATTGTCGCGGTCAGCTGAAAAATCCTGTTGATCAAAACGGTTATAAAACGTTTGCATATGCTACATCTGTTTTTGGTAATTGGCAAGATTTAATGTTATTATAACCACTCATCAAACGAACGCCTTCTCAGACACGCTTCATATTGTTCCCAGTGAAGTTTCCTCAAATCTTATCTCAATATAATGCTTTCGCAGATGATATTGTTTTATTTGCTGAAAGTGCCCAGGACCTGCACACTCTTGTGGACCTAGGTCATAACTGCTGCTGTAAATTTGCACCTAAAATTAACATTGGCAAAACAGAGCTACAAGCCATCAGTAAACGACACACTGATCTCTACTAACCATAAATAATTCCCAACTAGCTCGAGTGGAAGAATTCACCACCTAGGTGGAACCATTTCTCAACAAGGACTGTGTAGCCCAGAGATACATCACAGAACAAGCATTGCGGAATATATGGAACTACAAAGAAATCTCATTTACCACTAAGATTGAACTGTACATGGTGCTGATATTATCCATCATGTGATATGGTGCAGAGATCTGGTCATTAAAAAAGACAGATTGAAACGAGTTAAAAAAAATGAGATGGCTCGTCTTCGGAAAATTGTAGGCGTTACCAATCTACACAAAATCAGCCGGGAACACCACAATAAGACAGACACTAGGCATAGGAACGACAACTACTGATTTAGTGGTTCAAAAAAGACTACGGTTCTTTGGCCACGTCCAACGTATGGAAACCACCAGGAATCCTAAACTAGTACTATGATCACACACCCGAGGAGACCGACCCAGAGGCAGACCAGCCAAACGATGGGAGGACTGTTTGATGTCAGACGTCCCCAAAAGAGGGGTAAGCTCACTAACAGAAGTTACAAGGCTAGCCCAAGACAGAAAAACCTGGCAGAACATCTTTGAACAGTCTTGGATTGGTGCGGACGGCTTAGGTCAAGGTCAAATGCCTTCTCCTTCCGGAGCCTGTACCTGTTTTAGTCCCTCTTGATCGCCTTGACCGAAAAGTCCCTTCTTCCTATCGATGACGTCCTTTACGCGTTTGTAATCCAAGATTTATTGTTAGGGAATATTTTAATTTGCTTGGAAGGTGTTGTCGGGGCCACACAGAAATTAACTGTTGACCGTACTCGCTTATTGTTTCTGTCAGCTCATCCAGGTCCTCGCTGGCATCGACAAACATATTCCAGTCAGTACAGCTTAATTCAGCTCGAAGATGTTCTAGGTTATCAGAATTCCACTGCTGAACAGTAAGAGTGGTATACTTTTGTTGCCTAACAATACTTGGGTATAAGATTAACTAGATTATGATCAGTTTACAAAAGGTGATAATATAATGGAAGTGAATGCATTCTTGACGCAAATCTAGGGTAGCTGTACCTCGAGTTGATCATGTTACGTGTTGCTAATAATGTAGATTGCTCTTCTTTAGGCTGCAGTGGTTAAAATACCCCATTAATGACGCATAAGCGCATGCGGTTTAAAATTTAAGTGTGCCATCAGAAGGTTCCAAAGCAGCCGATTTAGCAACGTTACGAATGGGCACAGAGACGGTGTTTACAATGGCATGGGAAAACTCCCGGGGTAGATAATATGGCCTCGAACTAACTATTAACATTTTCGATGTTCGCCGAGCATGAGTAACGTTTAATGATAGCGTTATTTGGATGGCACCACTTCTCGTTAACAAAGACACAACAGCTCCCCCTTTCTCTTTCCCAGAGTCTATGGTCAGATCACCCCGTAATAAGATAAGTCCATCAACAGATGTATGGGCATCAATGTGGTGGTCTGTAAGCCAGGTTTCGGCGAATGCAAGAAGGATAGCATTACGGAATTCATGTAAATATTGTACGTTGGCACAGATTTCATCAATCTTATCACATAATGATTCAATATGAACTAAAAAGACGCTGCCATTGAATAAAATCTATTCGAAAGTTTGACACTGATAAATAAAATATTAAATTATGAATACTTGAAGGAGCTCAGTGAATATGCATTCCAGTTGAGGAGAGTAGATTCAAATGTTGTTATTTGATAATATGATCATTTAACAACATAAGGCGATCACAAAAATAACTTTACCTTCATGCAAGGCGTCTTAGTACTGGTGTCTCTGTAACGGACATCACCCCGGAGCGCGTTGAGCGCATGAGACCCAACTTTGACTTTGACATAAACTATTTCTTGATGCAGAAGTTATAAATATTACATCGTTTGCAATTTGGAATTTTGAGCAGATAACTAAGCTAATTAGGCTAGGCTTATGCTAGGCAGCCATGTTCTTCACATAGCCTAATAACTTCAATGACCTAATTTTTTCATTCAAAAAGTGCTCTAAAATTGTTGCGATTATGAGGATTGGTCCTAAAATTTGGCACAATGAACCCAGAGGTAACAAAGACTCAATATGTTACAATTAGCAAATAATTTGAATACTTTTTGAAATATTTTTATTTGAACGCTCAAAGTACGCAACATTCGGTACATCCATGATACCGGTAGGCTACTAATAATTACCTCCACCGACGGCGTCGGAGTAGGTAATGTATTCGTTTGCGTGCGTGCGTGTGTGTATGTGTGGGAGGGGGAAGATGTAGAATGCGTTACTGAGCGAATAAAGTTGAGCAGCATCAGTCATGAATTCCAAGTGGAATTCCATGGAATTTGGTGGACATGTTCAATATTAAATAAGGATTAACTTCTATTAGCATGGGAGTGGTAAGGTCAAATGACACCGAGTAAGGAGGAGGGGGTGGTGGTACGAAGATGCGTTTTCCACGATAACTCAGGAATTTCTGAATTTGAACCAATTTTGGCTGAGGTAATAAATACTCACCACGAATTAGCTCGAAAAAATTAAGGAGTGGTGATATCAAAGGTTAGTACCATGGGATGGGGCGGACGTGGAACGCGCTAAGCGAAATAAGTTGAGCAGTTTAAGTTATGAATTCCTTGATGGAATTTCATGAAATGTAATGGACATACTCAGATAGGGATTAAGTTTCATTGGTATGGGAGGGGTAAGGTCAAAGGTCACATATTTAGGGAGTGGTACGAAAATGCATGTTTCCACGATATCTCAGGAACTAATAGAATTCCAACAAACTGTAGAAATATGACCTCAGATGGCATCGGATTACCTTGAAATGGCCATACAAAATTGGCACTTGGTGTTGATCACATACACCAAGTTTCATAAAAAATCAACATTCTTCAGTAATTTGACCTCAAATGACTCCTGTTGACCTCTGAATGAGCTTCGAATTTGTGGACACCAAAAGTTGACTATATCTACTGTCACAATAGACTAGACTTCTTGTGCTTGTTTATTACACAGGGTGCTGGATAGTTCCAGCATTGTATATATCAGGATGAAAAGTGATTGATGGTTAGTTTTGCATACTATAACGATATTTGTGGGCCTAGGCTAACTCAATTAATGAGTAGGTTATTCTGAGTATTCATGGGGAAAGTCTAAGGCCCAGCCATATTGAAATTTGCATGTATGCACTAGTAATTGTAAAGCTGTAGTTGCTGGTATCGGATCGTTTTGATAAAGAATACCTGTGTGCCTAAACTCTAACATATGACACACAACCAGTTGACAATGAATGACAACATTCCTGAAACCCAAACCTGGTTCGATGTTTGTAAGGTTTTTCTAAGACATGTGTCTATTGAATAAATAAGAAATCCACTTTTGGGCAGAAGGCAGGGCGGGCAGATAATGGACGGATGGGAGAGAGAAGGTGGGGTGGGCGTGCAGGAGAGGGAGTTAGAAGGCGATTAGTGTGCTTAGCCAAATCGGTGTGGAGCCTGGCCAAAGCCTATTGGTGTCGGTCGGTGTAGGTATACACTCTCCGAGTGCTGGTGTTTTCTTCATATTTGTTTTCAAGCCTCAAAACAAAGCAAAATCGTATCGAAATGTTCCGGTGATGCTTTCTGTGAAAAGGTTTTTTTTTTTACATGGCTTTGTAACTAGAACAAACCATGGATGTTCTTTGAAAGATAGGGTTGGCGTGTACCTGTGGAGGATGAATTACGGGCGCTCCTCCGGAATGAAATACTTTGCGTGTGCCGAGTTCGGTCCAAAATGAGCGCCAAGCACGAGCTGATCTGAAGAGGGAACTTGGCTCTGATATCCTTTTGAAAGGCACATATATTATCAAAATAAAAGAATGCACAGTGCACCATTTTACTGAACAAATGTTACTAGATGTTCAATTATTGTAAAACTATCAAAAATATTATGTGTACTATTCTAATTACGTTATTCATCATTTAACTCCCCTCCTAGCTTGTTTAATATCAACTTAGGAGTTTGATAACCGAACAGTTCAGAGTCCAATTTAAAGGTCGTGTACATATCTCGTACAAGGAATGGCTCTAGCTCTTGATAAAATGTATCAAATATTTCATCAGAATTACTCAGGTTCACCGGTGTTTCCGGTACATCCATCACTTCACTTATCCCGGTTCTATTGAATATATTTTGTATGTCCCATTGGGCCGTTTCCAAGTGTCCAATATAGTCATACTCGATCGAACAAGGAAGCACCATCCTATGCATGGGCCTCCAGTGGATGTCGAGTACGTCCTTGTTTCTAGTCCTGGTTAGATATTTAACAAATTCTGTAAACGTCACACCTTCGCCCGTCTCTAAAGCCGCCTTGGTAGCATTTTTGCGGAATTGTCGAATAATCTTGGTTCCGACTGTCTTGGGATAATAGCTATTTCTCTTGTATAGCTTATTTCTGTATCCGGAGAGTTCTCGCGAAAAGGGTTCCCGCACAAAAATGAACTTTGTATAAGTCCTCAGTCTTCGCTCAATTTCTTGGGGCGATTGGGTTCGTAACATGTGCAGACTACGGTCAAGGGTGTACCACAGTGATAGATCGACCTCTTCTATCGACTTGTACTTCCCCATCATAACCAGGAATGCGCTTTTCAAAGTGGTGGATGCCACTTTACATATCGTACAATATATGACTTTATACTTGTCGTCGTAAATCAACGGCCACAGTCTACTCGGCTGCCTACTAAGACTCTCCGTCGGAATGTTCATTTCGGGATGTTTTGCGCATGCGCTCCGCAATGTGGTCCGTCTGCGTTCTTGCTCCGCCTCCCAATCAGCTTCGTGGATTGCGATTGGCGGAGAATTTGTGACGTCTAATTTGGCGTCTTTTGGTGTTTGAAAAATTGTCACCTGAAAAAGGTTAGAAAGTTTAGAGTAAATAATACACAGTTATTATTTGATGGATAATGGAGTAAAATATCACCCTTGTATCTCACTTCAATAATGAGTGGTCACTGTCACCAGGAAAATGCTACTCTGTTAGAGCAGCATTCCCTGCTATATCACGTTCGTCACTAGAAGCATGATTTCAACTCTTTTGAGATCTAAGGTCTAGGATAGGAGTAATAGGCTACAACCTAAAATACTTGATACGTTGTAGAGCAATATTTATCCAGTGCCGTGGCCGAGTGAATAGAGGCAGTGGAAATATTCACGTTGACGTCAGGCAACCAGGAGGATGTGTTTCGCCCGTTCCGGGATAGATTCCCATCCGGGCCATTGTGGCCAGTGTGGGGTTTTCACCCGGAAATATCCACGGTTTCCCCATGCAAACTGGTCCAAACTTGGAAAAAGATCAAAATTGACCAAAATTGTAAACTGGATGGCCACAATGGATGGCGGTCAATAAATCTGACACCCATCCAATCCCTAGAATTGATGACTGCGTCGATAAAATTAGCGGTGCAAAATTTGTGACCAAACTTGAACTATATTGAAAGGCTATCAGCAGATTCCGTTAACTGAGCGTACAAAGGAAATTTCTACATTCGCCACCCCTGATGGGTTTTTATCGGTACAAAGTTATGCCATTTGGCTTGAAAAATGCTTCTATGACTTTTCAGGGATTGATAAAACATATCACTTCTGAGTAAATCAATTGTGAAGCATATATTGATGACTTGTCATATTTAGTGATACTTGGGAGAATAATTTGGTGCATATTAGAACCCTTTTTGACAGGCGGAGTTCAGCAAACTTGACAATCCATTTAGGAAAGAGTGAATTTTCTAGAGCTCATGTAGCATTTCTGGGTCATGTTAGGGGCCAATGTGCAGATCTTACAAGATGTTTTCCTATTGGATAACACTCACAATAACCCTAACCCTAAACACTAACT
>JAODUJ010231648.1:0-10423 GCA_027564615.1 Psolus chitonoides
TGCCAGGAAGTATTAATAAATTGTGATAAGAAGTATATGATCTCAGTCTTCTTGTCATTTAGCACTAACATATTCGATCGGCACCAAGATCTAATATCAGCAATACATGCTTCTATCCTATTCGAGGCAACCACACGATCCTGAGGATTAGATTTCAGGTATAGCTGAGTATCATCAGCATAGACAACATATCTAGACTGGATGCCATGGGCGGCGATGATGTCTTGTAAAGTCGCACTGAACAAAATGAAGACAATAGGCCCAATAACGGATCCATGGGAAATACCACAGTCAAGAATCGTAGGTTGGGACATGGTGTTGTCAATGACAACCGACTGAGTTCGACCATACAAGTAAGTAGAGAACCACTCGATTGCTTCACCAGTGATACCATATCTTACAGCGAGGCGGTCAATCTGTGTATGGTATATGGTATCATAAGCTGCACTGAAGTCGAGGAGCACTTTAGAACAGCTTCATGTCGCCTGTCCAAAGCAGAATATCATTCTATACAGCAGGGCCGTTTCTGTGCTATAAAAAGGACGGTATGCCGACTGAATTGGAGCATGGAGATGATTTTCAGCAAGGTAACCTGGGAGCTGATTGACAACAACTCTTTCAATCACCATTCCGAGGAAAGGAAGTTTTGATATCGAAGGTAGTTGGCGAAGATGTCAACGTCCAAACCTGATTATTTTTCAGTAATGGAATAACACATACATGCGCCGAGAGAAACGCACCCGAAGACAAAGAAGCATTAACGATATGGGTGATAACTGGATGTGACAGCAGCAGACTTGATGGCAGAAAGAACCTCATCTTCAGAAACTTCAGAGAAGTTTGTGAAATATGTTTTACATGACTCAGTAGTAACTACAAAGAGAGGTGAAGTGGCTATGGGCTCCAGACCATCACGAAGTTTCTTGACCTTATCATATAAAAACTTCAATTGACAAAAGTATTTGACATTAGGTAGCGATTTCGAAGATTAATGACACGGAAAAGGTCCCTTTGATCAGATTGTGTGATTGATTAGTGTAGTAGTCGGTTTTCGACTTGACAAGTAGGGTCCTGTATTTGTCACAGTGGTGCTTATAGATGTCCTTGTCTATATTGAGCTTGGTCTGCAGCCACTTACGTTCAGGACGTCGACGCTCTTTTTTAGCAGCACGAAGGACATCAGTATACCATGGTGCACGAGGACGGAGAATAACAGTTCTGTTGATTAATGGGCATGGCTTTCAAGAGTCTTAGCCAGGATGTTCTTATATTCACTGATCAAGGAATGAAGGTCAAGAGCAGGAGGCATGGGCGAGGGTGAAGTCTGAATATCGGAACACAAATCACAATGTTGCAAATATTTAAGTTGGTGTTTGTTTAATTAAAAATATCCTGGAGAATCCCTGTAGGACACTTTCAGTTTCAATTCCCGATTTTGATGACATCAGATGAAAAGGTTTCTCCGTTAAGATTATGGGTAAATTTGGGATGTGTTACTACCAGAGTCAACCAAATAATACGGAGCAGTGACACCTGATTAGCCCCAAAGGTACTTAGATTATACTGCCATGAAACATGGAACATTGTCACCGTGTATCCAATAACATATTAAGGCGGCAATTTGATGATGTCATATGACAATGTTTCTTCCACAGGAGTAGCCTATGGGTAAATGTGGGTAGCCTAATGATGCTGTTGAAGCTTACCTAAAATGTGTGAAATCAACTGCAGGGTTCTGTCACCTGATTGGCCACCTAAACGTATTTATATTATGATTTAATTGGCACTCGTTATGAAACATAGTGTATCGAAGGCAATTATTAGGTCATTTGATGACGTCATTTCGCGCTATTTCTCTCATAGAATTATGGGTAAATGTGACTTGTGATAAATCAGTGCTCACCGTGTGTTAAATTAGAAAATATAGCTGTTGATACCCAACTGACCTCGATATATACAAATTATAATTACATCGTCACTTAATATGAAAGTAATTGTCTAAAAATATCAATATCGGGCGGCCATTTTGATGACGTCATTTCACAATGTTCCCCCAATGGGAATTTTAGTAAGTTTGGTTTGGGAAGTTGTCATGACCTATACTTTTAAACAAAATAATGAATCAGCTTGTGGTGTGCGACTTGCCACCTCGGTCCCAAATTCGATCATAATATGCCGGCCTACGGGAAACTGCGGTGTATTAAGCGCTCACTCATATATACCACTACACCACGCTACCACGCCAATACTCGAGTCCGGACACGTGTATTATAGCTCTGCAAAAAGGTTGCACACCACTGACTGACGCAAAGTACAACTTGATCTTCATCCAAGCCTGCACCTAAATAATAATAAACAGTCACAAGCGGCGTAATTTATACCCGGATACTACAAGAGGTAAGGTGGAGGTGAAATTCATAAAATGAGCTACTCTGTGCCAGATTTAACATCAGACGAAAATATGTAGACTGGACTTGTTCAAGTCGTTCGATGGGTTTCGGCTTTCTGCCTCGCTGTCGGATTTATATCAGTGGATTTTGAAGGTACATAGGCCTACACTACAGGGGTTATTTTTAGCTACAAAACCAGTTTCGAAACACAACTTGTTATTTGCATTTCACCAGAAATTTCCAATTAAAAGATTTTGCTTTCTTCAGAGGTTGAATCAAAGTATAATTGATTAGAGTTTGATGAAAAAATTGTAATGAAATTCCAGGGTTTCTCTCACTATTAAAGAAAAACCCTACTGCTGTGATACGAAAACAATAACTTCAGGTTGAGTCTTTTAGAGAAATCGTGCAATAGGTACCATGTATTTTTTTGAACGTAAACGAGAACACTTGTTGAAGCCAGCAACGTTTTGACTACCGGGAAAGTCATTACCGTGAAAACTATGTTTGTGCCGACAAAGTTGAAATTGTTCCCGGCTGCTCTACACAGTATTTTGGGAGTAAACAAAGATCATTAGACGCTATTATATTGGAAATACTTTTGGAATATGTGAAAACAACCACAAAACTCTACTGTTTTTCACGAGCAGCCCTACCAAACCCCGAAAGTACCTAATAGTGGAGGATACTAAGATGGTCACAATTGAGACGTTTCTTGTCAACTTTCGAAGCAATAGCCTAACTTATCAGCATTTTATTTGATCACAAAGTTCAATAGCTATTTCTGCTGGGCCCATAACAATTTTGTTCATTTTTTATTCCTAATATTCTTTTTATTTACTGATATTTCTCGGTCCCATTGAATTAACCGTTTCCTGCCCAGGGAGAGAGGGGGAGGGGAGAGTGAGAGGTAGAGAGGGAGAGAGGGAGAGAGTTCACTAGGTGCTCGCCACTGTGCTACTAGCTAGGTTTTCAAGCATGTACCAGGGGCGCCCAACTATGAAATAGGGCCTAACCGTAGGGCCTAACCGCTGAAATGTGTATACACAATGCGACTAGCTTACCAGTGGCGTAGTCAGTCTTCATAATGTGAGGGGGAAAAACAAAATGTTTGCCCCCATTTTAGGGGGGCAAAGCAAAATTTCCATCCCCATGGGGTTCGACATAATGATAAAATTATTTGCCATCTTCCCCATTTCGTCCCTAAACAATTATGTGCGGGAGAACTTTGTCCCCCCTCTCGCTGCACCACTGCAGCTTTCTAGACTGCTAGAGTGCCATTTCCAGAAATCTATGGGGGGGGGGGGGTCATGTTCAAATGATTGTTCTTACGCTTCGTCGTACTAGGTTTAGGTAGTCTCATATTTGGTCGTTTCCAAGGGGTCACAGGGGTCAGCAGTGATAAAAAGATTGAGAACAGTTGGTCTAAATACATTCGGGTTTTTTTTTAGGGGGAGGGGTTTTTTTGAGGGGGCGGGGGCGTGCGACGTTTTCAAAGATGTCATTGCACTAGCTGAATATAGAAGTGGGATTTTCTTTTTGGGGTGGGGAGGGTCACGCGAGTGTGTTGTCAAATATCATTTTTAGGGGGTCGTGCGCCCCGAAAAGTTTAGGGGAGATCTCCTGCTGTGCTCCCTTACGTGGATCATCCAATAGCCTATCAGCCAGTCTGGTACACAGTTCGCAAACCACTATGCTCTCCTGTGAATTACTCATTAATTAGCATAATTTTACTCTTCATCTGTATACTGATTTGAAACCACGAACAATTAACGTTGTGGTAACATTGATAGCTAGTTGTAGCCTGTAGGGCAATAGTAGTCTTCACCACCAAGCAGTTTAGTTTCGATATGGATGTTTTCGACACGCCTTTTGACTTTCACGTCAATCTTTCCAGGCAAACAGTCAGTTGTGATATGGTACGCTGATTTTAGGGAAACATGGTTCGATTTTGGAACAAAGTAATTTTATTTCACAGGATACGGCGGTGATTTGATTGCAGATCCTCGTTTTGTGATACTGATATTCAATAGCGTAGTCAAAGTGACGGGGGGGGGGGGGGGGGGGGGGGGGTGCGGCCGCCCACACTTTCGCTCAGGAGAGAGGTTATGCCGGTACATTTGTAATCTATAAGCTTGTTGGTAAATTGTGCGCCCTGCCCTCCTCCACGCCCTTCGCTCCACAACTCAGACCCGAAGGAGGAGATGAGCTCTTGTAGTTCGTTGCTGTTAGACCTATAAACACTGTTGCCAATCACAACAAACGATTGACAGGCAATGATTCGGCCCATCGGGGGTGCCCCATGATAAAATGACCATGGGTACTGGGAGGCCCAGTGAAGGAGCACTGCCAAAAAAACCAGTGTGTGGGAAATTCATTTTTGTGTGTGACGCAAAGCCTGTAACCACTTTAATTCAGCAGTGACATGGTGGATTAAAATCATACTTGGCGCATAGTTTGCGCACGATGAGTATTGATTTTGGTGTCAATCTCTTCAATATTCATGAGTGGGCGGGGCTTATAACCAATTCCTTCAAATGTAAATATCTCGGCAACTGTATGGTCGATTTTATTTAAACTTACTTCGATGACATCAGCAGGGCTGTGGTACATGTGTAGGGTAGTACATTATTACATTTCAATAATATTCAAAAGGGGCGGGACCAAACCCAATTTTGCTTAAAATTGCTCGTAACCACCTTATCTCAGAAGTGCCATGGTGCGAAGAATTCATATATGGCACATAGGCATTGGTTGCCCATGATGAGTAAATTATTTCTATTGATTTTGGTGCTAATTTCTTTAATATTCATGAGTGGGCGGGGCTTAGCACTAATTCCTTCAAATGTCAATATCTCAGCAACCGTATGTTCGATTTATTTAAACTTGTTTTGATGGCACCGGCTGTTACGGGGTACATGTTTAGAGTAGTACATTATTACTGCATCTCATTTATATTATTAGGGGTTTGGCCAAACGTAATTTTGCTCAAAATTGATCTCGTAACCACCTTATCTCAGCAGTGGCGTGGCGCATTTAATTCACAGTTCAAACATAGGTTGCTGGGTAGTGATCAGATGGTCCCTATTGATTTTGGTGCTAATTTCTGGATTATTTCAAATGTCAATACCTCGGCAACCGTATGTCCGATTTTATTAAAACTGGTTTTGATGGCACCGGCTGTAATGAGGTACACGTGTAGGTAGTGTCATTATTATTATTATGTCTATTGAATATTCATATGGAGCGGAGCCTAACGTAATTTTGGTGAAATTTGTTTGTTACCACCTTATCTCTGCAGTGCCATGGTGCATTGAATCATGGTTAGTACAAATGTTGCACACGGTGAGTAGATGATCCCTGTTGATTTTGGTGCTAATTTCTTTGATATCAATGAGTGGGAGGTGATTAGTTAGAACCAATTCCCTCAAATATCTCGGCAACCGTATGCCCGATTTGGTTTAAACTGATTTTGATGGCATTGACAGGGGCGGGGTACATGTGTAGAGTAGTACATTATTACATATCATTATTATTCATAAGGGGCGGGGTCAAACATAATTTTGCTGGAAATTGCTCGTAACCACCTCATCCCAGCATTGCCATGGTGCATTGATTTCATGGTTAGTACAAAGGTTGCACGTAGTGAGTAGATGATCCCTGTTGATTTTATTTAAACGTGTTTCGATAGCATCGACAGGGCTGTGGTACATGTGTAGGGTAGTACATTATTACATCTCAATAATATGCAACCAAACGTAATCTTTCTGAAAATTGCTCGTAACCACCTAATCCCAGCATTGCCATGGTGCCTTGATTCACAGTTAGCATATAGGTGGCCTGTGGTGAGTAAATGATCCCTACTGATTTTGGTGCTAAGTGTGACGTCGAGCTCACAAAACCTCTACCTACTACCTACTACCGCTTGTACACTTATGCTCTCTGCAATGGCGGCTGGTCAGAGGCGTTTTTTTTTATTAGGGGGGATTTGCCTCCCCAAATTTTCAAATGTTGTGTTATTCAGGGATTTTCAAAAATAATTCCATCTATGACGTCATGACTTTGATTTTTTTCCCCCACTCTCGAAAAAAAGGGACAGCCACCAGTGGCTCTCTGCAAACGAAAGTCGCTTCTTCCCAAAAATGTTTTGAGTTTCTAAGACCTGGTATTTGACAGCTCCAAAAATCTTTGACTGAAAACTGAATCGAATGAACTGCATATTATATTCGGAACATCAGTATAATTCGTAAGTTTCTTTCACGCCTCCATGTCGAGAAGCTCATGCATGCTTTTAGTAATTAGTCTCGCTTAGACTCTTGTAATTCGCTGCCTGCGGGATTACCCGCTACCACGTTATAAAACCATTATATCGTGTTCAAAATGCTGCAGCTCGTGTTGTTTCGAGAGCCAGGAAGTTCGACCATATAACTTCAATTTTAAAGGAATTACACTGGCTACCAGTGATTCTTCGTATTCAGTTCAAGGTGCTCCTGCTTACTTTTAATTGTCTGCATGGCATTGCCCCTCAGTATTTGTCAGAATTAATTTCGTGGTGTGTACCCAAGCGCAGCCTGCGTTCTGCAAGCTTGTTCCAGCTGACTGGGAGGCCGAGCTTTCCAGCACTACGCCCCTGCCCTCTGGAACAAGTCGCCGCTACATGTTCGTGCTAATTATCGTTTCTTTTAAATCAAGTCCTGAAACATTTTTTTATTCAAAGAAGCTTTTCATTATTTAAGTGGGGTTTTTATTGTATAACCATCAGCGCCTTTTATTTGATTACATTTTGTGGAATTGTGCGCTTTATACATACAGTTATTATTATTATTATTATTATTATTATTATTATTATTATTATTATTATTATTATTATTATTATTATTGAAGCTCGGTTATCGAGATTATGATGTAATTATATTCTTTTTGTTTTCATCGACTAATAAATCATGTGCACTCTGGGTGATCCTAAGCAATGACACTTAACACTGTTAATACATACACACAATACCCTTAGTAATCAGGTACTCAATTTAACGCTGTCGATATATACCCTCTAATCCTCAGTAATCTCATACTCATTGTAACACTATCAATTCAAACATGCCTAATCCTTGGTAATCCCACACTGTCATGAATAAAGGTGAACACTCCTAGAAGTTTGATAGACCTGTGGATTTGGCACATTACCAATATGTAGAGACCTGGTCCGACATCCAGGGGAATACAAATAAAGCACTCATGTATACATATTTATACAGGGTAATGGATAGCTTTTTCCGGTTTGATGCCGTTCAAAGTTTACATTCTCATATATGTAATTGATCTTAGTTTCGTTTAAAATGGCTTTTCTTCAATTGGAGAAGCAATTCAATATACAAACCTCATCGATGTGTAACTGATCGGATGTTAGTCATTATTATCTTTCAAATCAATGCAGAAAGAAAAACAACTTTTGGGAACTTGGGAAATCTTTAATTCAGAATAGGCTTTGTCAATTAGGTAATTTTGTGATTTAAAAATCATTGTCTTATTTCAAAAATATTATTGTGTATCATGAGCAGTAATATACACAACCGTAGTCTATATCAGGTAAAATAGGCTATAACAAAATCTTGCACTTCTGTCCATAGTACGTCGAAGCATTTGAAGTCCTCTCCACCCCCACAGCCCGACAATGGAACTGCGAACAATTATTAGTCCGAATAAATGAACAGTACAGGTCTCCATTAGTCTAATCATACTATGAATGTACCCTATAATGCGCGCTTGACAAGCTGTCGCTCTGCACAGGTAATATTCACCATGCGCGATGGGGTTGTAGTAGGCTACATGACGTCACGTTCTGCGTGAGGATCGCGAGTGTGGATTCATCCCTGGAAGTTACACGCGCGTCGAACAACCAATATGTCGGCCTCAGGGCATGCGCAAACGGCTAGAGATAATACCCTTTTCAGCATACCACACCTCTATTCATGTGATCTACTAGTATCTAGCGGTGGAGGTATACACCGGTCGTTGACCTGGACCAGTTATAATAATATAGATCGATCGTGACACCATTGCATCCCTCTATTCTTGCACTTCACCATTATCTAGTGGTAGAGGTATACACCGTCGTTGACTCGGACCAGTTCTAATAATATAAATCAATCGTGACACCATGTCATCCCTCTATTCATGTAATCCACCAGTATCTAGTGGTAGAGGTATACACCAGTCGTTGACCCGGACCAGTTATAATAATATAGATCAATCGTGACACCATGTCATCTCTCTACCCTGTACTCCACCAGTAGCCTATCTAGCGATAGAGGTATACACCGGTCGTTGGCCAGGACCAGTTCTAATAATATAGAACAATCGTGACACCATGTCATCTCTCTACCCCTGTACTCCACCAGTATATAGCGGTAGAGGTATACACCGGTCGTTGACCCGGACCAGTTCTACTAATGTAGATCAATCATGACACCATGCCATCCCTCTATTCTTGTACTCTAACTACTCTAAGTAGAACATATCCGGAGGTCTAGATTTATACAGTTCAGGAGGCTAATTATGGCTCATCGAGGGACCCAGCAGCTAGGTGATTATGGATAAACACCAACGACGAAGACTCGCCTTCACTTCTCGAATAGTGTTCAGATAGTAACGAGACAGGCGTGTAACTACTCTTAAGTCTAACATACTTAGAGGTCTAGATTTCTACAGTTCAGGAAGCTAATGATGGCCCATCGAGGAACCCAGGAGATATATGATCATGGATTAACTCCTTCTCTTCTCGATTGATGTACAGACAGTAACGAGGCAGGTATTACAATTCCATCCTGCTCCGTGGTTCGCTATCCGACGGACCTGAGTAAAATTCTCAACCTTTAGCCACTTTCCCAAATACTGAGAAGAGTGGTAACAACCCACCCTTCATCACTGCAGAACAGCTGTGCCGAAACCTGTCAAATTAACCTAACCACCCGAAGCCAACTGCTCCCACCACAACGAAACCAGAAATTGCAAGACCATCAACAACTGTAGTACAGCTTTTCACGAGCAAGTAGCGGAGGGATCATGGTGGCCAGATGGTTATGGCCCGAGTCTTGTGATCCAGGGATTGAGGGTTCGAGCCCTGGTCGGGCTGTCACGTAGTGTCCTTGAGCAAGGCACTTTATCGCGCTCGCTCCTCTCCACCCAGGAGAAAATAGGTACCTGTGAAGATAACTTGTAACTTTAGTTAGCATTGCATTGTGGCTGCTCCTATGGGATGTCCTGGCAGTCCACCCGTTGAAGTGACATACTGTCTAGTGCGTCAGGAGCGAACAGCCTGGCGGGTTTGACAAGTTTGCAGTAACCAGGGGTAATATCCGTAAAGCGCACTGAGACCGTTGGTGTCATGCGTAAAATCAAATGCTGGATATTGAGTATCAAGGCACTGATGGGATTTAAAACCGAGCCAATCCACTCAAAATACTGAACCATGCTACCACCCCATAGTAGTCTTCACAATATCTCTTTGGTAATATACAAATTGGCGTTAATCCCCAGTCCCCTGCCTTCAAATTTATATGCAGCCTGAGTCAAACTTGGTTACAGAAAGCTGTCAAACTGCCAAATGGAATACGATTCCATTCCTTACTTGATTTAGTGTGTTACTTCAATCAGATCTCAGGAGAATAGGGCGTGGTGGGGAGGGTCGTGATATTTTGAAGGACCGGACGATCTTCCTTATGTCTGCCCTCATTGTCGGGTGGGGATAGTTACGTCACTAAAGCTGAATGACTTCTTACCGCCTCAGAGTATGGGGGTCTGAGGATGATACATCCTATGTAAACGCACCATTAAATTTATTTATTTTTTCTTTTACAGAATGGCTGCCTTCATTTCTCTCTTCGTCATCTGCATGTTACACGTGACCGTGCGATCGTGTCCACTCCAGTGCATATGTAAAGATATCTTACTCGATTTTCGGATGGGAAGAGGAGTGGACTGCTCGTGGCTGTACCTAGATGAGGTTCCTTCAATCACATCCGGTGCCCTAAAAC
>JAODUJ010231759.1:0-10423 GCA_027564615.1 Psolus chitonoides
GGGGGCGTAGGGTCTGAAAATTCCGACTGGTTGGTTCCAAATTTCTGACTGTCCACTAAAAGGCATATAGTCGATGTGTGCGTCTGGAGGTACATGGGGACTGCAAACGTCGCCAATCTGAGTTCAGCATCATGCCTGGGGAAACGGTACATGTAGCGGCGTGACTATGATTTTGTTGGGGGTGTATGCAGGCGCGTATGCCGGATTTTATATCCCGGGGGCGCGAATTACTATCTGAGCGGAGCGCCAGCGTAGGTTGGCGTGGAGCCTGCAAGTAAATTTCTGGTTTTGATACCCTCCAGATCACCGGAAATAGCACTTCTCGGGCTTGAAAATGACCGACCAGATGTACACTAATGCCTGAGAACCACTGGTATTTCCCATTTTTTTTCCTCCATAACTGTTTCGAAGATTGTCACCAGTCACACAACATATTCGACCTCATCGCATCCCCTGTGAATCATTGCTTTTGTAGGCACGAATTACTATCTAAGCGGAGCGCCACCATAGGTTGGCGCGGAGTGTTGTTGAAAATGTATGGCTTTATACCCCCCAGATTCCCGGAAAAGGCACTTTTCGGGCTTGAGAATGACCAACCAGATGTACACTTATGCCTGAGAACCAAGTATTTCCCTTTTGTCATCCGTAATCTTTCTGAAGATTGTCACCAGTCACACATCATGTTCGACCTCATCGCATCTCCTGTGAACCATTGCTTTTGTAGGTGATTCTATATACGTCGCGACCCACTATACCCGTCAGCCCCACTTTTTACGGTTTCAAACCCAGTATTTGTTCAGAATTTGAAAATTCACATTTCTCGTGAACATATTCCCTTTAAAACATACCCATAATGTTGAACAAAATTTCATCTATGGACAACCAATAACAGAGTAAACAGACCGGTCGAAAATCAAAATTGCACGTGTAGAGGGAGGTATGATGAAGAATGTTGGTCAGGGAATTTTCGAAACGGCTACTATGGGAAATGAAAAACCAAGATATCTCCGGAACCGAACACTATACACACATAGACAGTGTGGAGTCTGTTCATGTATATAATAGGGATCAGCGCTGTAATTATGTCACTGTTCCTTTCTCTTCCCGGTGTCTTGGCGATTTTCTTCTACTCCCTCCTTTTCCTCTCTTTCTTCTTCTTCTCCCTTCCTTTCTCTCCTTCCTCCTCTTTTTTCTTTCCCTCTTTTTTCTTTCCCTCTTTTTTTAATATGAAGCAGGAAGACCTAACAACAAGTATTGCGCGCGAAGCGCGCGGATTTTTACCAGAGTTTTCTTTCTGCCCAAAGTATTATATATCATTTTTCGGCATCGGTGAGGGGGACCATGGCCCAATGGCCCCCCTAAATACGCCCCTGACTGGGTACATGCGCTTTGGTCGAGAATTTCCATTGCATCGAATCGAACAACTGTTGCCTGAGTTCTGTACGAAAATCGAAGTGGAGCGCTACCATCGGTTGTCGCGGAGCGGACCCTGGGGAATTTGGGGCCCAAAGCAGCCCCAGATTGTACAGTTGTAGGGAGTGGGTATTCACGGGGCTAGCGGAGAGCTGCGTTGAACTATTGTCATATTGAGGTATTTGGGTTCATCTGCAGTGCAGAACTGCAGACTCGGATTAAAGCCATATGCTGAAGTTTTGTGGGAATATTATGTAAGCGGAGCGCCACCCTCGGTTGGCGCGGAGTGGAATGGAGACAAATTGACTTTAAAAAGTGCCCAGATTGCTGAAAACGGTCATTTCCAAGCATGCGGAACGGCATAAAAAAAGACCCGAGTCATAATAGACATCTCGTTTCGGAATTTCTGATACATATTTATTCATGATGCTTCTACAAATCGTGGCAATATACGGTGTCTGAGTTCCGTAGGAACAGTATCTACGCGGAGCGCCACCATTGGTTGGCGCGGGGCAAACCTTTGAAACTTCTGCCCCAATCATCCCCAGATATGCAGGAAATTGTCATTTCCCGACATGCGGATTGCAGAGCGACATCGAAACCACCTTCATATCGAGATATAATGCAGCTTCGATTCTTCACATTTACGAGGTATACTTAATCATGTTTGGGAGTTTTGGTGGAGCGCCACAATTGTTGGCGCGTAGCCGACTGTGGAAAATTTCTACAAAAAGTCATCAGATAGCGGGAAATTGCTTTTCCCAGACTGGTAGAATTGCTCCGAGATATAGTTGAGAAATGATGCTTTGGAATTTCCTTGAAGATTTCTTTACAAAACGTGGGCATATGATGGATTTTTTTAGAGACAGTATCTATACAGAGTGCATGCCACCATCGGTTGCCAATATTCGGAAATTTTCACAGGAAATCGTCATTTCTAGATTAACGGAACTGCGAAGATACCACTTTGATTTTGAGTTATATGCCAAATACTTTGAAAATTTGCATTACTGGGGAATATTGATACAAAATTTCTTTGTGCATTGTGACCATTTACCAGAGTATTGTAGGGAGAACAGCTATGCAGAGCGCCACCATTGGTTGGTGCGGCGCAGTCGTTCAAAAACCCAAAGTCTCCAGAGAGCAGGAAATTATCATTTCTAGACCTACGGAGCTGCAAAGGAGCCACCTCCATATTGACATGCAGATGGCATGACCAGAAACAGCACACAAGAAAACTTATTATTGCCACGCACGTGTTCGCTATTTATTGCGTCTTTTTTTTATAAGTGACACTTCGTGAACCCAAAATATCGGGAAATGTGCAAAAGTTTACTCATGTGGTCAGTCATAACTTCCCAGCAGAAACAAATACAATCGGATTTATCCATAATGCGAAATGTAGTTTCTCTTCCAATTATAAGAATTCAAGAATAGATAGCTCGTTAACTGGAGACGGCCAGTACGGTTGTGGCTCAATGAGGAATATACATTTCAGAACATTCTTTGATATCAGCAGTAAGAAAAACTCAGAATTCCGATTCTTCCCATTACAATACTAGCGTTCAACTAAATTCCATAATGATTCTTATTAGCACTTCCGGATAGGTATCCACAAACAGTTGGAAGAATTTCATTGACCCCCACACAGTGGCTTACTTGTCGGAAAAAACTGCCCATGTACGTACAAGACTATTTTTTTTAACTGTCGGGGAACTCAAGAGCGGTATTGACACTAACGAAGAAAGCGAACAAAATAAGTTGTGATGCAATCGGAATTCCAACTAATAAATTTTCATACATTTTCCGACTGACCGAAATCTGCTCATGATCTGACCCATGTAGGTATGGACGAACAGTTGGAAAAGTTGCTAGTCAGGCCTATATACAATATACCTTGTGTTGTCATCAGTGGGAATCATTCCGATTAATGTATTTTAAATAAAATAAAAAATATTACGTTATACCGTCCATGAGCAGTTCAATTTTTCACCTCCATTTGATCATAAATAATCGTAGCCTAGTACTGTAGTAGGAAAATGTCATTTATGATTTCGGCAGTGGGAATTTCCTGTTCTGTTGACTCGAAGACGGTGGCTTCTGGCAGGGAATATGCTCATTTTACGACCTATCAGTAGGCCTATACTTCCTATCAGTTTCCTACTGTAAAAATTCCAACCAGTTTCGGTTTGATTTTACGTGCAGAGGGAAATAACTCTTGGTATTATTCTCACTTGATTTAGTTGGAGAATTCGCTTCTCACTCCGAGATGAGGGTGGCGCGCACAAAATGAAGGTTTTTTTAGTTTAAGAAAAAATGAATTCAAGAAAATGGTATAGACGCCACGGGGGGTAGGGCGAGGTCCAAAAAACGCTACCTAGTGGAGTAGATCGAGCCCCCCTGATTGCGAAATCCTGCATACGCCCCTGAACATAACATGTATGCTACGTCACTCTTGCTTTTTGTATTTTGCAGGTCGGGGTGCAGCCAGGGTCTACTGAATGAGAAATGCCACATGGACCGATCAACTCAGATAGGATCAAGGTCTGGGCACTGAACTACCGTACTTGATATCGCTGGTATTATGTGAAATCTCGCTGTCCGTACTCATATTGAAGATGATTAAATGACAATATGTTCGGCATATTGTCGGCTAAATTGAACATGGATGCAGCGACTCGCTGAATACTGCAGGATGCTGTGATATCAAGCTTCAGCCTTGTTATTTAGATATGGTGTACCCTGCAGTCATCATGTACGTCAGTTATCCATGATAGTAAGAGTTAGACGGCGAACACTGACGGCACGCCTTCCTCCACTCTACTCCGGGCTGAAGTACGGTCTTAACCCTCAGCTGCAAGGTCACTACGCACGACCTCGGCCCAGATCTTCCGAGGTCTACCTCTACCACGCTGATCAACCACCATGATCTCCCTAGTCTTCTTAACCCTTCATACGCCTAAGCCCGTAGATAATTATTTGAATAAATCAATCAATAATATTTGAGAATAAACCCAGTTGACACCATCCATCTTTTCAACATGGCCAAACCAGGTGTGCCATCAACTCATGCCTGAGGGAAACCACCCGAAGGCAAGGAATACGAGAGCCAGTAACTTTATTGTTAAATGATGATTTCCATGGGGATGTTTTTGAACCTATCGGTGGGATTTCCTTAGTAAACGTGCTAATATGGTTAGTTTTGAGTGAAGTGCTTCTACTGATCATCTCACTGAATATATATTTGCAGTATATAAGCCATGAATTGAATATACTTTGGAATGTCGGTAAATTACATTCACATAATGGATTTGCCTCGTCAACCCACGTAGCATGCCATCCCTCTCTCCATATCACCACCCATGCCTAGCGTAGCGACACTGTCCATATGGCCGGGGTGGGTCATGGCGCTGTGGGATCCCACGGCCCGATATAGCCAACATCAGCTGAGTAACCGAGAGAATTGCCAATCAGGGAAGCTGAAGTGCTGTTTCCCTCAATCAGCATACAATGCACTTCACAAGGCAACACGATGAAAATGTCTTCAAAATACTTGCGAGATAGGTAAAACAGAGATAATGTTCCCATCAGAACAACCATGTTTGATCTGCAACACCAAGAGAGTAGGCATGCCCTCATGCAGTACTGCCCTTGTATTAACCAAATTTGCCCGATAAGATTTTGGCAGTTCCGTTTATTGGTCAGTCATCAGGTTATTTTTTTGGAATACCTCAGTATCACAGTAACTCCTCCAACTTTCAGCCTGTTCTGTGTGCTTTAGCGCATGGGGCAGTTCTAGGCATGAACCACCAAAGCTGTTGCTCATAGAGAATATATTGTTCCTATTCTGAAAATTTGAATGGGGCTTCTGAACATTCATTCATTCAAACTGTATTCCTGATATCCATACAGAGCCGCTTCTCCAACAGTCGATGAAATTAAACGTCAGTTAAAAGTCCTCACTATTGTCCTTGTTACTGTGGATTATAAATCCATCTGATGACAGATCCACACCCTTGAAATGGAGAACTTCATGCTTGGAGACAGGCTTCTTAAGTTTCCAAACGACCCTTCACTAAAGCAAGCCACAACAGGAGGGGAAAACTCAGCTACTCAACCTCACGAGACAGTTGAAAGGACACAGTCGGTACAGTGTTTCAGATTTATTCTACTTTTTCTGACTATTATATGAGTCAGACAACAGGGTACAAAACATGAAGGGGGGAGCTTAACAGTGCAAATAGTACATCATCTACTAGTTACTATCAAATAGTACATCCTCTGATTAATTTGTTGGATTATACAGTCAAAAAATACCTTGCATTCAAAATATGAATATTCATGAAAAACTCTCTCCATAACATTGTCCATCCCACATTCCAATTATGTCACTGATCAAAATTATGGCTCAATTGTACAAAATAAATGCATATCACACTATCAACCGGAGCAGAGCAGTACTGGTAGCTCAAGTCTGGTGGGAGCATTGAGCATTGCGATCGCAGTTAACCTGGAAGGAACAGTTTAGTTCCGAGGAGATGTGGTATCAGTGGGTCATGGGAACTCCCATAATGATTTGGGATTCGGATCCAGTGAAGAGCATAGAGGAGCAGGTAATTGGGTGCGTCGGAGAGGAAGTGAATGAAGCTGTAGATGTTATCTCAAGTTGATGAACATGCTATGAGTAACATTAGTGATAAGGTGTCATAAGCACCTATTTTGGGGGCAAAATAGCTGTGAAGATGACTGTTGAATTGTTTTCGACATCAGTTCCCCAACCAGCCAAATTATCATTGAACTCTCAAAATAAGATGCACGCAAAATAGTCTCCATAGCACTTTTTGACCAAAAATTGCATTTGCAAACACGATCAGGGAACGGATGTCTGCAAATGCATAACATGACCTCTGATGCCCCCAAGATGAACCAAATTTTAGTCATTCAAACTTCCCTTACAATCTTCACAGCCCAATATCTCTCCCATGAATCACGTTGTTTCTCTGGAATAAAACTAATCCCTTACCATTTCATAACACATGCTATCATCACATGGGCAGGGGGGGGGGGGCTGTATATAATAAACATTGAAGAGAGAAAAAACCTGGGTACCACCATTGAAATAAACTCTCATTCATGTAAGTGAAATGTTCTGAGACGTAAATATATGGATTGGCCAACCACACCATTGATGAGTATCAAAGGGAGGCAAAATGTTCACAGAATGGGCGGCGATTTGCTCCCAGCATTGGGGGGATATGGATGGGGGATATGGGAGGAGTCCTGATATTGGGGCAGATATATCCCACCCCCAAAGAAGAAAAAAATACCCTCCATGCAACTCACAACGTTCTTGTCAACCACAGCGAAATATATGGGCATTTACAACTAAGGGTGCACAACTTCTAGGAATCGCTTCAAGCATTATTCAGAGGAGGGGGATCCACCTAATAGTTATTGTGGCATGTAACCCATAGTGTTTATTCCATTTTGGTACAAATAAAAGTTTTAGTAAATTCATCGAGAGACACAGCTTCTATTTGTAGAAAAAACAATCAATTACACATGGCCTTTACATAGCCTATCATTGATTGCAATGAGTAGCATGAGGTAGATATGCCAATTATTGTATGCACATTATCAACAATCAGTATCGAGGAACTGCTGAACACAAATAAGATAAAATAATAGATCACGATCGCTAATAAATAACATTGCACAAATAATTGAGAAACATTCTTGTTCAAATGAGCATTTGTAGTTTATCTCTGGGAGGTGAAACAAAGTCAACTCATGTAGATGAGTGGCTTCAATTTTCCACCAAAGATACAAGATGATCCTGTCTCCAGCTGATCCTATTTCATCCATGCTTCAAGTCCAGCCCATACACCAGAGTCTAAGAAGACTAGAATTTTTGTGTTCAGCACCCCTGAGACTATTACAGCAGCCATTACTAACTCTTTACATGGCCAGGATGCAAGTTTTGCATCCTCCCATATTGAGCAGTGCAGCCTACGGCTGCCATGCACACGCAAATGGGAGCCCCTTTTGGTCTGAGTGCCATGTCACGGTCAGGCCTGGGAGCACACGAAAACACTGCTCGATTTCTTGGGCTCCCACTGGCAGTTACGAGCTCTGCGTGGACAGAGGAGGAGCAATGGTGTCATAACAGGTATTGGGATAGGACTACTGAACAGGTCTCGACTACAACACTGATAGCGGGATAATTCAGCTCCACCAAGGGCAGGCAGAGTTGGTGTATTTATATGTGACTCATCAGCTACTATCCTTGACACTGCAGAGGGTGCAAGATGAGCATGTGTCCAGCTCAGTATCTGACATCATGTGACTCAGCAGATACTATCCTTGACACTGCAGAGGATGCAAGATGAGCATGTGTCCAGCTCAGTATCTGACATCAGGTTACTCAGCAGATACTATCCTTGACACTGCAGAGGATGCAAGATGAGCATGTGTCCAGCTCAGTATCTGACATCAGGTAACTCAGCAGATACTATCCTTGACACTGCAGAGGATGCAAGATGAGCATGTGTCCAGCTCAGTATCTGACATCATGTGACTCAGCAGCTACTATCCTTGACACTGCAGAGGATGGAGGTGAGCATGTGTCCAGCTCAGTATCTGACATCAGGTGACTCAGCAGATACTATCCTTGACCCTGCAGAGGATGGAGGTGAGCATGTGTCCAGCTCAGTATCTGACATCATGTGACTCATCAGCTACTATCCTTGACACTGCAGAGGATGCAAGATGAACATGTGTCCAGCTCAGTATCTGACATCAGGTGACTCAGCAGATACTATCCTTGACACTGCAGAGGATGCAAGATGAGCATGTGTCCAGCTCAGCAGTCGGCTGCTCCCCTCAACACTGTGACTCCTAACACTCTTTCCCCTTCTTGATTTGATAAACTATATTTCTGAAATCTTATCGAACAAATTCGGTTAATACAAGGGGCACCATGTTGGGCATGAGCAATGTTAGGGTTCCAGTCCCAAGAACATTTGATCATTTTGGGAGGCCATACTACCTAAATTCGATAAATATCCAGCACATTAACCATATTCCACAAGGCCAACAGAAATCCTATAATACATACCACAGTGCATCATCACACATTGAATTTCAAATCACTGACTAATACTGTATAATAATAAGTACATCTGCATGCATATGAATATCGGTTGTGAATATCCGTAACTGTGGTACTGAAGATAATTACCCCCACCCTGGAAAAGGGGTGTTACTGATGACAACTCATAAATTTGATAGAGTTTAAATTGGCATGAATGAATCAATAAAATAAGAATGTTCAATATTTGAATGGAGATTCATACACTTTAGTATGAACAGAGACATTTTGAGCCAACTTCTGATTGGCAAGATATTCACTATGATGAATATTCATCAAGATGAGCAAGTGTGTGCTGATTAACTGAATATTCAATGAGAACCCTATTGATTTGTTCTCACACAACATGAGAACTCATGACAATTGAAGAAACAAACAAGGTGTGTCCTGACTGGCCTGGGATTACTTGTGCAACTTGTCCTGATTTATAATTATGCGATTATAATGCACTGATATTCCTGTCAGCACACAGACGAATAGGGTGTGTGTGCTGATCGGTTTGAAAATTGAATTGTGACTTGTACTGACCAATGAGCAGTGGACAATACAATAACAATGGTACAATGAGCAGTTGGGAACTGGACATAACCCACTCCACCTTATCACTGACCAGAAATAACATCAGAGTCATGTAGATTCATTGCTGATCATCTTTCCACACTACCACAATATGAGGTATCACATTAACCTTTTCCATACTGCTAATTGTAGGATGTGACACGATACAACAAAATCAAGTCGAAAATATGAATGTTCGGCTATCAGAAAGTACAGACGGACACTGTCATTCCGCTGTTAGTGGGAAGGGACCATGTTGATGAAATGTGAAATGAAATTCATTGTCATGGTGCAAATTTCCAAAATTGTCACATTCAGCTAAGAACCACTAGCATTAGCTTCTGTTCAGCATGTCATTTCTGATCTTGCTACCACTCTATGGCCAACAGTAAATAATGCGTGTGGGTGCCTCCAGTAGCGGAGATCTCCATTCTCAAGGAAACTGGTGTTAACATGAATCTAATTGAGGATTTGCATCATGTATTACATTGTACAGTATCATAACAGTGTGATCAATTAGTTAAGTATGATGCAAGCACAAATTCAACTATACATAATATGATGTACACGGATGAATGATTGCATGTATATGCACATTTCTCAGAGAGGTGTGATAACGAGATGACTTGCATGTATATAATCTGGAAGATCGGAAAATTATATTTACATACAGGAACTTGGGGGATCTGCCTCCCAAAGTTTCTGCGGCCTTCATTTAGCAGGAGTACATGTTTAATACCTGAGAACCCACATCAGTCTAATAATTAAAACTTTTGTACATCAATATATCCACAAAAACAGTAAAAGATGTACATGTGTACACTAAGAGGTGGAAAGTTGGGAGCTGTATTAACATGTAATGCACTACACAAGAAAACATAAAACAAGATGAAAATGTCTTTGACATATTATAAGATGGATAAAAGAGGCAAAATGTCCACATCAGAACGAGTATTTGATCTGCAACACCTTCAAGGAAGTAGGCTCAGATGCCAAAGGATGGTTTAGGCGACCTGCCTGAGGGAATAGGACCTTTATAAAGCTTTACCCCTCCCAAGCACCCACTTCATCAATATGTGTAATCCAGTAGCCAGCATGGCATGTATGTGTGTTAATATCTGTATCAGTGTTGCTCATGGAGATTCAGTCAGGACAATTGAGAGAGCTTGATGTAATTTTAGTAGGAAAACAAGAATTTACTCCCCAAAAAGGTTACACCCCTCCCTGAAGAAACAAAAAACTTGCTCATAAGATAATGAATACTATTGTATATGCACACACATATGAGATAACCTGCGGTCA
>JAODUJ010231870.1:0-15857 GCA_027564615.1 Psolus chitonoides
TCCCAGAATAATGCTCCTCAATCCCAGAATAATGCCTCGTTTGAGATCAAGAGGTTCTGTGTGATCGAATTGGCATGTCCTACGTTTTGTGAGAGAAACGTCTTTCATAGCACCCAAACACAGATACCCACTTTATTAGATCATGACCTCACTGCCTACGTCAATGGGAGCATCCCCCCCAATTGAAACTAGTTCCCGCACCCCTGTCACTATTAGCCCAGGCAAAGCTGTAAACAGACTATATGTAGTCAACCGCTAATGCCACAATTCAGGCCAATGCATAGCGAATTGTCCGTTAGCAATATTTTTCGGTATTTAAAGTAAGATACCTCCCACACCCCTCTCCCCTTGCCGATTCCTTATGTTTGATCACCACTGGTCACCATGTTTTCAACCCCACCAATTCCACCCTCCTGCTTCCATACAAGTGTTTAGACATGTGGGATACTTCCCACACCCATCTCGCCTTGCACCTCCGCTATGGTCAGTCACCAATGTTCACCATGCTTTCAACTAGCTACACCAGTTCCATCTTCCTGTTATTATACAAGGGTAGGAGTGTATTACACTGCCTGATGTGCCTCCCTTTGACCATCAGCTAACTTTTTACGATTCTGTTCTTACTCACCATGCTTTCTCGTACTTCAATTCCACTGTCCCGCTCACGTTCCATCTTTGCTTCCTTCTTGTTGGGGTTTCCGCTTTCTACAGTTGCTCCTCCGTCCTCCCAATGGAGTGTCTTCCCATCATGCACCTCATCAGATTGGCTTAGGTCTGAGATACAAAGGCTGGAGTCACTTTCATCATTCAGTAATAAACCTAACTTCTTTGAAACTGCAGATGTTTCGTCGTTGTTTAAAGCTTCCGTTTGTGCATAATCCCAGCTGTCCACAATAGTTGACCGATCCAACATTAAACTTGAATGTGCGGAATGTTTGGCCGTGTGGCTTGTCTCAGGAGTTCCCTCTGTTATGCTATTAGCACATACTGTTCCCTTGAGGGTATCCACTGACGAAGTACTGATAATTGATCCATTGTTGACTGGCTGGCATATTTGCATAATATGAGGCTGTCCCGCCACCCATGAGACAGGTCTGTTTTGTTGATCATCTGGGTGCATGAGCTGTTTATTGCTTGATGACTCTTTGGTACTTGAAAAATGGCAAGAACAGGTGGACAGATTTCCATGAAAAGACTTTGGCCTAGGGTATGTCTTTGGTTTTGGTGTTATCACTGGGAGTGAGTACCGTTTGGAACGTCTCTGCCTCAACTGCTTTAAAAGTCTGGGGTTCCGGTAATGGACATCAGAACTAGTTGATTGATGCTCCCGTGGTACTGTGTCTAGAGTGGCATACTTTGGAGTGAGATGAGGGGACCTCTGATCCAACCACCACTGGGACATTCTTGCTGCTGCTCCATGCTGAACGTGGACAGAAGGTAAGGACCCCATACATCCCTGGTACAAAGTTTTACCGCACTTATTACATTTCCCTAGACATTCCTCTGAAGTTTCTGATGGCAAGTTAACCATCAAGTTATCGTCAGACATCACATAGTCTGACAACACCTCCCTATTTATCCCATCTTCTTCATTCTCTGGTTTGTCATCAACCCTCGGTGGACTTTTCCTTTTTCTCGCACTCTTTCTCCTGAATGAGAGACGCTGTGTCCAACGCCCAAAGATTGCAGGCAAGCTCTGTCTCTTGGAATCATCATGCTTTGCCTTTTTCCTTGCCCTACCTCTTACTGGCATCTTCCTTTCCCTCTCTAGAGGCAATGTTGCCCCCTTCCTTTCCTCCACAGGGGAAGTAACAGGGGTTTCCGTGTTCCCCCTTTTGCGATAGTGCTGTTTGCCACCGGGTGTGAATTCCAGGTCTTCAAATTCCAGAGCAGATTCGGGTGGTGATGAACTTTGGTAGAAGGAAGGTACCAGAGTATCTGTTACCTGTGTGTTCCTCCCAGTACTGCTAAACGAGCTGATCTGACTATCTACTGGAGAGGACATGAATGAAGAAGGGTCGGAATATCCTCGAGGCTTGGGGAGAAACAGTGAATCAGCTGCCGTGGAGGTACTCCGTGATGACCCCATCGAGGTGTATGTTTCTGGAGTTGTTGCCATGGAGGTAGAGAGTTCCTCCTGAGAAGACCGCAGCGAGTGATTACGGGGCTCCCTCAGTACAACGAGTGTCTCCCCATCATCCTCAAAGCACAGGACATACTGCTCATCCGGCCCAATGGCTCCCCCCGGAGGCTGATTGGGGATATCCATGAGCTTCTCCAGAATCCATAGTGAGGAACAGCTACCAGTTGGTGATGCCATAGTGAACTAATGTTTTGATGACCTGAAAAGGGAAAATATTCGAAGGTTCAATTACGATTAAGGTTACATTCATTATTTGTGAAAGCGTTGAACTCTATAACCCATTGCTGTCATTGGACAGGGGAAATGGGTGCAACAATGGCCGAGGAGGGGCTTAAGACAGCCCCTATTGTTCGAAACATCCTGGTAGCATCATGCCTCAGCGCCCCTACATCTCCCTTTTAGATATATCCTTTTGCTACTCGCAGTTTCAAGGTCAGCGTGGTCAGGAGAAGAGGTGGGGTCACATACGCCCAGACATGGTCTAGGGTAATACTATGCATGCTATGTACAGTCGAAGGCAAGCCCATATCTGCAAAGCGCATGACATGTTTCCATGGTCACTACACACCAAGAAGTATTTTATAAATAACTCTATAACCCATGGCTGTCATTGGGCAGGGGAATGGGTGCAACAATGGCCGAGGAGGGGCCTAAGACAGCCCTCATTGTTCGCAACATTCTGGTAGGGTCACATATGACCCAGACATGGTCTATAGGGTTATAGTTCCACTCTTGAGTCCAGAAATTATCCACAAATGTAAATATGGGGCTGGTACAGTATGTTAAAGTTAGATGAGTTTGCAGCAAATATAAATTGATGACAATATAAATTGATGACAGAAATATTTTACTATCAATTTATTTTCAACCCTATGACCCCACCACCATATTAGTGTTGGTTCCCCCCCCAAAATGTTGGTTTTCCCCAGCCCCCACTTCAGTGTTTACGCCAGGTCTCAAAATGTGGGGGGGGAATTTCCCCCCCTCATGAATTTCTTGGGGGGGATTTCTAAATCTAGGGGGGGATTTCAGTTTTGGAAATAGGCTTACAGATCAGTGAATCTTCAAAATTTGCTGTCATCTAAATCTCTGAATAGGTAACCCATCCCACTGAACAAAGTTTTCAACAAGGGGAAGGGTGTGTTGAGAGGTCCTAGGAGAAGGACATTTCCAAATGTGCCACTGCCTCCCTCTCTCTACAACACTACATTGCAAAACAAACAAAAATCTACAGACTGCCCTATTTTCATGGGAGAAATGTGCCACCCCAAGCCATGCCGTTCCCGCTCCCCGTAGCTACATAATTGTCGCGGAAAGGCAAATCCTTCATCGGCAATATTTTTCTGGCCGATAGCACATGATCTTTCAGGACAAGATTTTATTTTATGAGAAATATTTTGAAAACAAAAATGATATTTTTGATAGCTGATTGATTTCCACAAGGTAGCCAACAGCTAGGCCCAAGCAACTGAACTTGCTATGTTTTTGTACAGAGACCAAGCTTAGCCTAAATAAGAAAAGTGACTGTCTGAAGACACCTTGTGAATAACACAATCTTTCGTGAAATGTGTTATTATCAACCCATCTACATGCCTGTTTCATGATTTGATTATTTTTAGAAGTTTTTAAATTGCCGATTTTTACGTGATTCCGACAGTGAATTAGTTCCAGTCCTCATGGTTATTATGGAATTTGTATATGTACCAGTTCTGCGAAATAACATCTAACGTTGCAATGTGCTGCATACGCAGTGAGTAGACCCCAAAATACAGTGTTTTCTCCCATGTCTGGCAGTGATACGATGTATGACACACAATAATCTGAGTATGCATACATCGTGTCTGATATACCAAGATCGTGAATGATGTAAACAGTGCTATTTTTGCAATTCTTATAGTAGAGATCTGTGCGGGAATTTCCCGCATATGATTTATTTCTATGCGGGATTTTGACGGTGTGTGTGCGAATCGCGCAATCCCGTACCTTAGCGTAAACACTGTTTCTCTCATGTCCTGCAGTGGTGCAATGTATGACATTGACACACAAAAAGCTGAATATGCATACATGGTGCATGAAGTGCTGATATCGTGCTCATCGTGGACTTGCACTATTTTTGCAATCCCTACTGTGCGTGAGTTTCCCCTAGAGAATTTATTTCTTTGTTGGAATTTTGGATCCTGGCTGTGTGTGCGCGAATTGTGCAATCCCGCACCTTAGCGTGAACGCTGCTGCATATTGCAATTTTTTATTCTGTTGGATTTTAAAATGATAGTGTGCATAGTGACCTGACTGATCGAATTAGTGAATTCTGCTTCTAAATTCTTCAAAAAAAATCTTGAACTTCTCGCATCGGAGCAGGGCCTTGCAAGTTGGCTATTGCGCCTTATGCACTTGTCAATTGTAATCCCCGCCGGGGGGGGGGGGTGACGGGACTTTGTCGTGAATGTGCGGAAAAATGCGAGTTGCGTGAAAGTTAGCGGGGGGTTGCACAGCATTTGAAAGAGCGGGGACTGGTAGCCGGGATGTGCGCTCATTTAGCCGGGGACTTAACAGGGGCTTAGCGGGGTTTCTATCAATGCTGCAACGTTGCTTTTCCGCCAGAGTAGCAGAGACATAGCGGGGACATTCAATAAGATAGTGCCCCGCTAAACAGGAACTTGGCCGGGTCTTAGCCTGGGATGTGCAACAAAATGATGCCCCGCCCTACCGGGTCTTTCGCGTTTAGCCGGGACTTAGCGGGGGGTGGGCTCATTTTCAAACGCACATCCCCCGCTAAGTCCCGGCTATCTCCGGGTCCCCCCCCCCCGGCCGGGATTACAATTGACAAGTGCGATCTGTGACTGGAATATATTATCTCTTGATGTTGACTCCTTGACTGGTGATATTTCATGGAGATCTTACAACCTAATATTTCTCATTCCTCTTGAAGAAGACTGTACATCATTCTCCACCAGCCCAGTGGAACTCATGTGGAGGGATTGATCAAGTGTTCCGAGCAATAGCTGTGCCATCATCACTGCTTGTGAAAAGGTAAACTTGATTTGGTCGGGTACAAGGTACATTCCATCATCTACCCAGGTGCTAATTTAAAGGACCAGTGACTGAGGGACCTGACCAGCTGTTTGCTCGGTGAGCACAATCATGAAGGTTATGAAGTTATGAATTGTGCTCAGTGATGGGGGCAGTGTTCACGCTAAGGTGCGTGGTCGCACGATTCGCGCACACACAGCCAGAATCCCGCAAAGGATTTTTTCCCATGCGGGAAATTCCCGCACGGATTTCTACAGTAGTGATTGCCAAAATAGTGCAAGTTGACAACGATCACGATATTGACACTTCTTGCACGATGTATGAATACTCAGCTTTTTGTGTGTCGTACATCGCACCACTGCAGGACATGCAAGAAAACACACCGTTTTCATTTCGCTGCATAACACGCAGGTATGCTCAAACACAATGTGTTTGGATTTGGTCATCGTTTGAATTTTCGCCGAACTGGTACATGTACAAATTCCATATTGACCATGTGCTCTAGTTGAAATTGACTGTAAAATAACGTAAAATTCGGCAATCTGAATTCTTCTAAAAATCATGAAATCATGAAACATGCATGTACATAGTTGTGTTAATAATTAATATTCACAAAATACTGGAGCACAATATTACAAGGTGTCTTCGTACAGTTGATTTTAGTTTTTAGGCTGAAATGGTACCCTGTACAAAATCATAGCAAATTTAAAAGCCTAGGCCTAGACCTGCCTTGTGGATTTGGATATTTGATAACATGAGTTTACCAATCCGTACCTGTGTATATGGGTAAGGGGTGTGGTGAGTGTTAGTAGGGTTTAGGAGGGGTGAATAGGGTAAGGTTTCAGGCATAGCGTTAGGGTTCAGGCAAAGGGTTTCTAGGCTGCAATTTAGGGTTTGCCAAGGGTGTAATGATCATATGAGTACGAATTGGTGAATCATACTGAATCGATAGGCCTATTCTGATTTTTACATTTTCTCCCGAAACATACAAAATCCAACCTCAACATAAAATGTGTATCAGAAAATTATTGACGATGAAGAATTTGCCTTTCAGTTTCGGCGGGACAGGTAACCTATCAAGTTGAAGACAAATTTAGTGATTTTGATGATTCGCCGATTTGTAATTTCTGCAAATCCCCCCTTAGATTTTCAAATCCCCCTCAGGAAAATCTGGAAGGGGGGAAATTTTCCCCCAGATTTCATGCCCTAGCGTGAACACTGGATGGGGGGCTGTAACAAACCTGAATATCATTGTTATATCCATTCTCATTACAGCACACAGTCACCAAGGAGGATGTCAACAAACAGAAAAGTTTCCAGAGAACGCCAGTCTTGATCGCGTGTGGTATGTACAGTGTAGAGTCCAGACCATAGGAACTGAAAACTAGTTGAGAGATTAAAGAAGTGCTTATTCTTGCAACATCTTTCCTGTGCTGGCCACCCCCCCCCCCCCTCCAACTTGAGGAATTGGAGGTCAAGGGTTGAGTAGACTTCAGTTCTCCTGGTACCTTATATATAGTCAATGGGCAACCTTCCTAAGTTCCCACGGTGGCATGGGATTCTAGTATTGAATTGACATATATCTGAGCAAGGCAACATGCTGGGACCTTCAAATTTTGTGTTCTGAAATATCCCCTTTTCATCTGTGCCACTTCAAAGACGATCTGCTGCCCGACCCTTGGCCTTAATCCTTTCAACAGTATAATAAAATTGGTTACTGTGGCACATCCCATGGTAGAGGCTGGGTTGCCCAGTGACTTCCGTAGTGGGTGCAGCCACATGGTGCCGGATGCCATTTCCTTGGTTTTCCATGCCTGTACTTAAGGCAAATGAAGGTAAAGACTTGCATTGTCTAACGACTGAAAGACACCATATAACACAACACTATAACATGTATATGCTGATGTGTTGTAAACAACATCTACTCTACATGCCTAATTTTTCATTCTGAACATACAAGCACTTTGTTTTTTGGAGGACTCCTAGCTGAGGGCATTTCTCTCCTATACCTACAGACATACTGCTCCATTATCATACATGGTATCTCCATTCAGCGTTGTATGTTCCCATTCATCTATTAGTTGGACGGGTGATGGCATGCTCCATTGTCAATGTTGAGTATCCTCAGGTCTTCATTCACACAATCCTGCCATGTTTTCTGGGCCTGCCTGGTGGTCGTGGCCAAAAGCCATAACATATACTGCATTATCCTGCGAACTGCAAACCACAGCTTCTATCAACCTACAGGCATTGTCTATCCAGGCAACACTGTACCTCAACATCCTCCTGTCACTTTTGACCAGGTCACTTGCTGCTCTAAAACATGCATGTGTACTGTGAGCAGGGGAGATTCCAAAACTTGGTCCGAACTCTCCATGTTCACTTTAATTTCTGCCTCCCTATTGCAGCATGCATACTGTAGGGAATGGTCCAGGGCCTCGTCACATGATATTATATCCTTTTTATCCACCGCAACCCAGGTACATGCCCAGATCCATGTTATAACACCAAGCTCCCAATGGAGTTGGGATGCTCTCAGCTTTCCTTGAGCTACTTACTGTACCTCCCACTAGCAAGGTTTCATCCTTATTGCTTTACTTCACCCTTTTTGTCTCTCCATTTGTAGGTGACGTCCTAACAGCCTCGAGGTGGATGTTGGCCATCGACGGGTGTGTTGTGGCTGACAACATTGAAGGTTTTTTACCTGCAGTGGCGATGCTGTTTGCATCATACTTTTGCTTCAGCATCGAGTACAGTGCTGGAGCAACAGCGACACTCGACTTCATCCAGAGGTATGTCAGTTAAAAATGCTACAATACTGGGCAGGTCCACTTCAACTGTTCTTTACATACAGTGTTGTAATAATAAAAAAAAACATCCTTCTTCCCTTGTATCTGGAGCCAGATGTATATGTGTTCCCTATGTTTGTGAACATGACAACTCCACAGGGTTCTAGCAAATGGCGGCTGGCAGTAGCCCTGGCCAGCCGGCACTAGGTGCCAAAAAGCGCCCTGCCAACCGTGAATTTGAAGGATATCAAAATGACTGCTGTAATGTTCGAATAAAAAAAAGTAGTATAAGGCTCTAAACTTTAGCATTTGGTTCAGGAGAGCATGCAAATCCCTGCGAAATCCCCAAGAAGTCGGGGTTCTTCCTGAAGTCTACCCACTTGCCTGGTAAAATTTGTCGGCACTAACTTCTCTCTCGCTAGAACCCTGCAACTCCACCCTGCCTGGATGGGTGAAACTCTTGGTATGCATGTTCCAATCACCTGTCCTTCTCCAGGCAAACAACCAGGCCTGGTTGGGCCTGACCAACCCCCATATTCCCCCAGAGTACCCTGCAGTAGGTGTAGGTGGTCCATACCTGGTAGGTAGGTTGGCCATATGGAATAGATTATCCCTATTGTGTCTTGGTTGGGTCAAAGGTCATCTGTGGTCAACAGAGGTCGAAGTCTGAAAACCTAGTAAATATGAAAACTGTTGAACGCAAAGGTGTAGAGAGTTCATACTTAGTTGGTAGGTTGGCCAGATGGAGTAGATGATCCCTATTGTTTTGAGGTCAGGTCAAAGGTCAACAGAGGTCAAAGTCTGAAAACCTTGTAAACACAATATGACTTTTGAAAGCAAAAGGTGCAGAGGGTCCGTACTTAGAACATATAGAGAACATAATTTGTTGTTTTGGGCTAGGTCGAAGGTTATCCGGGATCAAAGTCTGGAAACCTTGTAAACATGATAACTGTTGACGGCAAAGGTGAATCACAATGACTAGAACACAAGAGGTCAGCATGCTTGACATGCGTATTGCGGCACTGCCACAAAATTTAGCAGTGTTAATGAAAAAAAAGGGCAAGGAATCACTAAGCAGTCTTGCGTTCTTGTTAGCTTTTGTGTACATGATACTTTGATTAGTTCTAGATGGATAAGCCTCATACTTGGAAGTCCAGAAAGCTTGGTCCAATCAAGTTGAAATTTGGTGTGTAGGGGAGTGCAAGAACCCTATTGTTTCTCGTGTGGAGCTTAGGTCAGTATTGCCTCAGGAAGAGACTTTGTTGGATACTGCTCCAGTCACTAGTAATTTACTTTAGAGACGGGTCATTTGATGTGACTAGTTTGCATGATTCATGCCAATTTCAAAAGCTCAACTGATTTTCATTGAACTTGGTAGATGTGGTCTTATCTTTGGTCCCAAGAAGGTAGAGGTGGGGTCACTGGAGGGCATTCAGTGTGTCTAATTCGCCGAATTCCTGCCATTTTTTTTAGATTTCGGAAAAATTCAGTGGGTATGGTCCTATAGCCTTTTTAGACCAATTAATTAATGTGAAGCACTGGCAACACACAGCCTTCCTGATGCTTTTAGATATTGAAGTTATTATCAGCCAACTAGCAAATCTCTTCTCTTCCCAACCTATTGGATCAATATGTTTGGAACAATAGATAACTGTTACAAAAACAACCATTGATCGTGATACGGGCAAGACGAGAACCTACTTGTTTGAAATTTCAGGTTAAAGGTCATCTGAGGATCAAGGCAGTCAATATATTTGCACTTGTTCTGGCACTCGATGCAAAACACTTGTGTATTTTCAACTATTCAGAAGCGATGTTGGTTTATCTCCCAATGATCAGATTTTTCCTGATGTTCTTATCTTCAACACAGATGCTTCATGAAAATAAACCCGGAGAAAGGGTCGAAGGCGAGGAAAGCGAGTGGGACCCACCCGAAGGTGCTCTCCATTATCAAAGACATCAGCGACTTCGAGTGGAGCCTTTAAGTGGACAATAGCCAAATAAACTCTATCATCAACTTTTGAACAGCTGAAACTTGAGTCCTGGGATATATGCGGTCATGCCAATGTGTGTGTACGTTTGTGTGTGAGCAGGGCTCGAAATAACCAACAATGGCCGCTGGTGCCGTAGATGTTTGCCGCAATGCTCCCCCAAAATTAGTGCTAACCAACGGCCAAAACTGCCGTTGTGCCCTGGGTGTATGGCCGTCGATGCTCCTGCCAAAAATAAATTATTTGTATTGAAATCTGACTAAGAATGTCAAAAGTCTCTGACACAATTATGCTGAAATTACCTCAAAGAAATCATTTTTCATGAGCAAAACCCCTTTGAGTATCGTAACTGGCAAGTCCCAGTCACGATATTGATGTATTTACATAGTTCACAAACGTGTACGTTCGGCTGATCGATCGCACAGCGTGCAGTGCATGCAGTGGACAACAAAACTTAGGCTAGGCTAGACAATATTGCTGGGAAAAAGTAACGTTTTGTTTAGCATAAATAAAACATGTGAAATTAATGCAGTTGTCTACTAATTTCGAAGATCGATATGTGTATCCTAGTGTTAACTTCCCATATGCTACAGTGTGTTAGGATAGTAATTTTCTGAACAATGTGCTTATCAATTTTGGGATTGTAACTAATCAATTCTTTTACTTCTTGGATCTTGGATGGTGAAACCTCAAATACTCCTAGACTGGAGTTTTAACTGGAGGCGTGGAGAGAGTGGTGCTAATTTTGCAGGTTTATGTAGTCATCCGACAATTTCTGCTTGAATGAGGCAACGGTCTGCATGTCGATTACAGCTTGGGGTAGTTCGTTCCAATCCACAATGGTTCTTTTGAAGAAGGAATTGGAATATGCATCCGTTCTGATCTGGTCGATTTGAAATTTATGATTGTGGCCTCTTCTACAACTATCATGTTTTATGTCCAGGTGAACGTTGAGTATTTTATAAAAGCATGATAATCTCCCCATGTAACATCGCTCTTGGAGAAGAGGCCAGTGGAGTTTAGAGCTGAAACGCTGGTGTCTTTACCGTAGGTGTTCATAACGAATCGTGCAGCAGCATTTTGTACCTTTTCGAGGTCTTCAATATTCTTAGTTGTATGTGGATCCCAGGCGGAAGTGGCATAGTCGAGGTGCGCCCAAATAAGGGTAGTGTATAACTTCTCTTTGATGGGAGCAGAGGTGTGATGGAAATTCCTCCAAGAAATTCAGAACCCTGAAGGCTTTCGTCTTGGCATGTTCCACTTGTTTGTTCCACCTTAGGTCATTTTTGGATACTTGTTACCTGTATAAGTATGGTCAATATGATGTGATAAGCACATGGTAAAGTAACTGACACCTGGGAAACAAATTTTTAATGGGAATCCATGCACACGGAATGGGCAAGACAAGTGACCTAGATATTATTTGAGAGTGGGCCTATTACAGTAGTCTAGATTGTGTGGCAGGGAACAAAACCTGAGGTAGATTGATAGTAGACTATGACTGAGGTTGGCAGAATGGGGTGGGTGAAGGTGAGAGGGGAGATCAAGGAATGATGTTGGAATATCAGTTAGATGGAATAGTAGGCGTTGATCTGCTGTGATGGACTGGAGATTCAAAATAAGAATCAAAGGGGCACGGCCATTGGTTCCAATTCTGAGCCAGCAGTAGACAAGTACTATACTTATATGGCTAGATTGCTAAAAACGAAAATGGCTGCAAGTGCCCTCTTTATTTCAGTTTTGGCCATGATGCCCCTTAAAATCCACTGGAACCAATGGCCATTTGGCCGTGCCACTTTCGATTCTTATTTCGAGCCCTGTGTGAGGCTATGGCTTGTAAACACGATGAGTCATAAATGACTGGTTGAATCAAGGTCGGATGAGGTCGATGCCGAAACCTAATCCTAATGAGGAGTACAAGAACCCTATAAATTTTGGCTTGAAGTTGGTCAGAAAAATGGGAGTTTGTGGAAACTTAATGATTATCACACAGTACCTATCAGTAGTAGAAGAGATCAGAGGTCAAACTTTTTGTAATGGAAGGTACATTGCCCAATCCAAGTTGAAATTTTGCTATGGTGGCCCCATTATGTGGTCACAATACCTTCCTTCAGACTATAGCCTACTAAGCACTGCACTGATGCTATAGCTGGCTCACTGCACCGCCGGTACACAATGGTGGCATGTATAGTATATATACCCAGTCAGGGAATAACATGGGGGTTGGCATGTTGCCCTCTGTGTGTGTATTTACTCAATCGAGCAGGTTACCACGCTAGGGACAGTCTATCACTTATCATAGCCTTCATGTTTCTTTGTATTTGAAGAAATTTATTCTGCCCTTCAAGTGAAAACTACAGACTGGGTTTCGTTGTATTTTGTAAGGAAAGGATAACAAGTCCTAATTTAGCTATACCATAATTCCATACTGATTCCCCAATCACTACCTTCATAGTTGTTTGATCTATTGATTGTTTTGTCTTGTACTTATTATGTTGACTGGCTTCAAAGTTTGAATAAACATTGAGGAAAGGGAAATTATCTTGTTTTCTCTTGTTTATTACGAATGAATACTAACTGAACTTTTTGGGTGTGAGCTGAATTCAGCTTCAGTGACTGCTCTGCTCCATGCAAATTTCAGTAATGTTTAATTGCGTTTGCAGCTAATCGTTGAATGGCGTTATAATGGATGGGTCAGGGTATTACAAGGTACCTGGTAGCCTTGCGGTAAGGCTCATGGGCTTGTGATCCAAATGATTGTGGGTTAGAGTCCCACCACAGTGTGTCCTTTGAGCAAGGAACTTCATGCTTGATTGCCTTGCTCCACTCAGGTGTAAATGGGAACATGAGCGAGCGTATTGAGCGCTGGTTTAATTGCTGCCACTTCCTGGGAATTCAAGCAGCCATTAGTTTAATAGGGCGCCACATGAATGCGGTATTAAATTACAACTGATTGTCCATTTTACAATCCATTGTAAATTAAAATGCAAAAAGTTGTGATTGGAAAAACATTAAAATGTAAGTTTTACAATGAGTTGTGATAAGAAAAACATGGAATTGTAATTTTTACAATCCATTGTAAACCAGATTACAGCAGTCTTGTAATCTATTTTACAATTTGATGTTTTTTTTACAACACATCGTAGAACGAAATACAATCAGTTGTGGTTTAATATACAGGAAATTGTAATTTTTACAATTTAAAATTGTTCTTCAGTTTACAATTTCATTGTAAATTTTACAATATTTATTGGTATTATTGCTGACAATGTTTTGTTGTAAAATTTACATTTTTTTTTGGACAGTGATAGTACATAAACATACTTGAAGAAAAGGAAAATGATAGCACCATTTTGTATCACTGCCCTAGGTCCGGAAGCAAAATTTCTCAAAAAGGGAGGGGGACACCCCTTCCACTTAGCCCCTTCCCCAGGACGGCGATTACAAAAAGTTGTTGCTCCCCCTATTGGTGAATCCTGGATACGCCCTAATATGTATATATGGGCCATTCGAAACGCCGGTAACTGCGACACGTACATCATATACCTATATCACGTGGCTCATTATTGTTCGATCAGCGCGTCGTCAAGGCTATGGTTTTGTGCTGACACCCATTTTGAGCTGATGCTCATTTTGAGCTGATGCCCATTTGAGCTGTTTCCACTTGTGGGCGTATCGGAGAGGCTATGTACGCAAATAATTAAGCTCCGAATTGCTATGTAGGCCTACACAAGAGCCATGCATTTTGTTCGATCGGCGTTCTATAGAAAATTGTCTAATTTTGTTGTTGGAATGTTTAGAAGACGCAAGCATAGGTCACAACAAAGATAATTTCAGCACATAAATACACTACGTTTGTGCCAGTGGCGTAGCCAGATTTTAACGTCAGGGGAGCAAAAATGTCAATATATGCGCCAGTCCCTGGCGGCTAGAGTGCATTTACACAAATCTGGCCATAAAAAAGGCGCCAATTTTGCAAAAACAAAATCATTACTACTGGTTTGATATGGGCATCGACATTCATACATTTTCACAAAAAGGCAATGAATGAATGTTTGTGCATTTCGAAAGCTGTTTCAGAAAACAAATGGAACGTCTTGACAGATTGGTTTACGTTTGTTTGTTTGCGTCTACGCAGTACCGATGTATATACGATTTGTACGCGGTAACCGACTCAAGGTACCGAACGACTCAGGGTACACTCACTATACAAGTAAAAAAAGTACCACAGCACGCGAAATGGATTATAATATGGCAACAACATTTGGTTCGATTTTCAGCAATAAGTTAGGTATAGCCTGATAACTGGATATACTCGGGCAAATGATATTACACGAGGAGAGTATCAACGTTGCTATTAGACCACGCATGGGTCGCATGCGACCCTACCTCTTCCCCTGGCCACGACAAGCTCGAAACTGCGAGTAGCGAAAAGAAATACCTAGCATGGGATGCAGGGGCGCTGAGGCGTGACGCTACTGGAATGTCGCGAACAATAGGGGATGTCTTAAGCGCCTCCTCAGCCATTGTTGCGCAAATTCCCCCTCGCCAATGACAGCCGTGGTTTATGAAGAGTTAAACATTTTTCCATAAGAAATAGGCTGTCTTTACTTTGTAGGCACATAATAGAGTATATAATTAGAGTGCAATATAAAATGCTAAATTGTAGTGGCTGTTTTTAAGACTGCACTCTTTTACGAGTTTCTCGCTTTTCCGAAAAGTTGTCCGGACAAAATATTCTGATTCTGCTTTCCGTAAAATAACATATTATTTTTTTACATCTTGTTCATGGGTATTATCATATTTTAGGTAGGCTTTTACACATAAGCTAAGGACGCGTGGGGGAGGGGGGAGGGGAGGAAAGGAAACTTCTCAATAATTTAACTAGCTACAATAAATATCATTTTTGCACACCAATTTGTGAGAAATTATGAAAAGCGCACTTTTAATGTAAGGAAACATCAAAATCAAACCTGAAAATAACATATTCGATTTTAGCATGTCAAACTGCTTCGAAAAATGTGGATTGCTAGCTTTTCCTCAAAAATGCTTTATATCGTCTAAAAGAGGCCCCGAACTCCCAATCTACGGGTCAGTACGGGGTCTGCAGCTCTAACGACTGAGCTACCACGCCTCGATTCGATAATAAAAATCCTCACACATAGTCAAGCGGACACTATTTTCTAGTGTATATAGGCTAGCGGACAGTATTTCTTGTGAGGTCCGGACAGTACCCCCACAGGGAATAGTGTCTGGCCGGCCAGGGCGGACACTATTTTCTGTTACACCGGCTCTATGCAGTATAGAAAATTTCCAAAATAATAATAGCTCTACTTTTTACTACCTAATAGTATACGTTTACACACACGCAACTTGTATAAATTCGTAATAATTACTACGGCATCGAAGGCATATAATAAAATATATTTCGATCTTTTACTGTGGCCCTATCATGTTACCTTCATGAGATTTTAGTGGTATCTATTGGGCATATTATTGGTTTCATACTCTCTAATTACGAATGACGTTTGGCCATATGCCAAATTCTTATCACGTAATACACTAGGGTTGGTCGTTGGATAGTGGTTTCAGCACTTGCTCGCATGTTGAAGGTCCCGGGTTCGAGTCACGGCTCGAACGTATAACCTGAAGCCATCCTTCTGTCTACCCAGCAGTGAATGGGGACCTAGTGATTCATTATCGCTGGGGAGGGAAGGCGGCGAGGACAGACGTGTCCACCTACCTCACTGTGCCGTTGGACTTCAAAATGATTATAATTTTTTAACACAACCCTAAAAACCCTAACCCCTAACCCTGATGATAATCTGTAACTACTGTTCCGACATTTCACATGTGTTAGGAATTAAACACTTTTGTCAGTAGTTAACGTTGGAGGCTATGGAC
>JAODUJ010231871.1:0-10422 GCA_027564615.1 Psolus chitonoides
TATAAAATCACTATGATATGCGATTTAGGTAAACAAATTGCAACCATTGCTAGGCAATATAGACTTGTGTTAGTTGGGCTCATTGGTACAAGCATTGCCATAATAAACACAATAAACATACTAATCATGTCAAAAAAATAATAGTGCGTTCACCCATGCGTGCAGTTTTCAAGCATGGTTGATATATAATAATGCCAAAATTTCTCCCAAGCATGACACACCTCACATAGGTTTAATAGACTACTACATACATGCATGTGCTCCTTTACGTCCAAGGCGCCCAAACAAGCTCATAAATCCCCCCAATACTCGAGCCGAACATGTGAAAACAGCCCCCTCAATTCGCTTGTGCGATTGAACATTTTCCCTAACCATCAATTTCCCCTAACCGTCAACTTTTCACATATGAAAATTCGCCTCATTCCCAAATAATACAAATAAATTATTAAAAATTATGTCAGAGGCTTATATTTGATTTATATTTATTTATATATCTTGTCTTCAGATTGCATCAATCCATCACAAGTTCGCTGTGGTACAGGAGAATGTTTCCCTAGAAGCCAGCTTTGTAGAGACCAGAACTCTGGGAGCACTGATTTTTTAGATGAACTCTTCCTATGTGGTGAGTATGCCATATCAGATGCGCATCCTTGTCATGAGGAAATTCTTTTCTATACTAAATCTGGTCCAATACTGTTCCTTCAATTCCTAATTTTATTGCCAACACGACTTCCCCAGAAGAATAAACCTCATTGCCCTGAGCTGAACAGCTAAATTATTCATGGTTACTTTTGATGCAGGGAAGATAGTTTATTTATTAAACTGCGGTTAGGCTTGACTGTACGTCCTGGGTTTTACAAGTCATGAGACGATTGAGTGTAATTAAACATTAATTAATTGGATTTCATTACCGCAGTTCATGTTAGGTTTGGATTTTTTATTACCACCCGTTCGATGAAGAAAGTGTTGTGTCGAGGTACAGGAATAGTATGGGGAAGATAGTCGTAATGATGATGAATCGGTCCAAATCCTTTCACTCGTAATCATGATTTCGAAAATTTGGAATTTATACTTGTAATGTGGGCTATGTACCCATAACTTGTACACACAACATGTAGGTTTTGTTGTACATTGCTGCTCTCTAGTAACCTTAATTCAACATTTTTTCAATTGCACCGACTCACACTGGCAAGAAGGTATACAGCCGGGTAGAGAATATTTATGAAAAAGATAGTACAATAGGGGCGGGCAGTGACTTATGGTGACAGACTATAACTAGCAGGACTTCTATGCCTTCAATAATGTTTAAAATACATCATGAGGTGATATCTTCCTTAAGTTAACACCTTTCAATTTTCTAAGGCTGAATGAGTCACCAGCAAAACTAATCTTATTAGGCCACATGACCAATCTCTCCATAATACTGGCCATCTGCTGAGATAGAACAGCCACTGGTGTACAGTACATGGTTACAGAGTAATGTCCAAATTGTGTATCTAAAGGCATGAGGAACTAATATAACATGCAGTGCATACACGTTTGGCAATGAACTGACGGTATCTTTCTGTATTTCCCTTGGAACCCATGTTCAAACTTCCCCAAGGCTGAATGAGCCACTTTCAGCACTAATCCTATTAGGCGACTGCCTAGTCTCTTTGTTTTACCCCAACATGCATAACCAGTGGCAATCATATCTCAGCGGGTAGCCTTGTAAAATTTATTGAGGCCCTATTGCAGGGTTGAGGAATGTTTGTATATGGTCCGCGAGATCATTGATCTGGCCCACGAGGCAATTCATAAATGCCGTTGTGTTTTCTTGGCTTATCTTGGCATGTGATGTCACATGTGCCAAATGCACTGTTCATAACCCAAAGATCAGACGTTAGCCTTTGACTCCATATTTTGACGCGAATTTGTGTACACTACGGGCCCCAGTAGTGGTTCTGTTGTCTGTCTTCTAATGTGGTCTCACTTGCGCAAAATGTGCTACGTATAACCCACAGATTGGACATTATATTCCAAAATTACCCACGCCCTTCGTGCGCAATAGTGTTATTATATCTAATTATAGGTAGATAACTGCATGTTGAGTACGATTATTGATCATTTTGTACGGCCCGCAAATAATATTGTATTGGTAAGATCAGAGACAAAGGGGCATAACATTCCACAATAACAATCAATTATGATGTGAGTTGTAACACCCATTTGTCCTTATTTAGATTTTGAATGTCTAACCAGGGAAGGAATTAACGTAATCAGTCGACGGTTTGTCTGTGATGGATACAGTGATTGCGTTGACAGATCTGATGAAGAAGGAGACATATGTGGTAATATTGTCATCTGTATTTCAATTGATTTCTCCTAAGGATGGTTGAATTTGGTGAGGTTGCTTGTAGAATTAACATTTCAAATGTATCCAGAAATGTTTAAAACCCATTCAGAATACTATTTGTAGTTTTTGCCCGAGGCAAAAAGGAATCTATGCAGTCACGCATGTGTTTGTGTGGGTCTGTGTGTCTGTATATGTGTGTGTGTGTGTGTGTCTGTCTGTGATGCCTGCTTGTAATCATGATAACTGAATGATGTAAGGTTGTATCCTTCTCATACTTGGGTGGTGGATGACCCATAATGAGCACATGGTCCCTATTGTTTTTATTAGAGGTCAAGGTCAACAGAGGTCAAACACTGAAAACCTAACCACCATAACTTGACAGGGCGAACTTCAATTGAGCTCATACTTGGGTCAAACACTGAAAACCTAACCACCATAACTTGACAGGGCAAACTTCAATTGAGCTCATACTTGGTATGTGTGTTCATCATAGTTAGTACATGGTCTTTAATGTTCTTGGTGGAGGTCAAAGGTCAACAGAGGTCAAGCATGGAAAACCTTGTAACTACCATACTCGATAGGGCAAACTCCAATTGAGCTCATACTTGGTATGTGTGTTCGTCATTGGTACATGGGCCCTATAGTTTTTTGTTGAGGTCAAAGGTCATCAGAGGTCAACAGAAAGCAAATAGTTAAAACTTTGTAACCACCGTAACTTGATAGGGCAAACTTCAATTGAGCTCATATTTGTGATGTGGGTTCACCATAGTTATTACATAGTCCCAGTAAATTTTGGTTAAGGTCAAATGTCATTTGAGTTCAACAGACCTGTGTCAAACACTGAGAATATTGTAACCACCGTAATCTGATAGGGCAAACCTCAAGTGGGCTCATACCTGGTATGTGTGTTTATCATACGTAATACATGGTCTGTGTTGTTTTTGGTTGAGGTCAAAGGTCATCTAAGGTCGAACACTGGAAACCTTGTAACCACCATAACTTTAAATGGCATCATAGTTAGAACATGGTCCCTGCTATTTTTGTGTGAGGTCAAATGTCATTTGAGGTCTACAGAGGTCAAATAGTGTAATCCTTGTAACCACCGTAACTAGCAAACATCAATTCAGCTCATACTTGTTTTGTGGGTTCATTATGGACGTACATGTACTCTGTTGTTTCCAATTGAGATAAAAGGTTATCACAATATCAGGTTTTAAATCTAAAGGCAAGGAATCATGAATCCCTCAGCTCTTGTTTTCAACTTTTATTGGTGGCAGTGGCACTTGTGAAGGTGGGATGTATTTTTAGCACATGTGAAAGTCAACAGGTGTTAATTAACACTGAAACTTGCACTGGTACCAAGTTAGCAATGCAGTTAGCTAGATGTGGCAGCATAAAACAAGTAATAAATTAACGGCCAAACCACACTGAAACTATGTACTTCAAAGAGGCAGGTTATCACAAAACCTTCTTGGATTTTCTGTTTTTTATTTAATATTGACACATTTTAAGAAAATTAGGGTTTACCTGTATCAAATATAGATTTAAGTTTCAATTGCTCCTCAAGTTTTTGTTCATTGCTGTAACTTAACCAATGAAAAATGATACAGTACTTATATTCCCTTCTAGAATGTAAGCCTCCATCATTTTCCTGCGGTGACAGGTGTCTGTCTCCAAATCAAGTGTGCGATGGACTTCCTGACTGCCAGGACGGGCGAGATGAAGCTGAATGCGGTAAGAGATGTGTATGTGGAAAGATGGATTTTACAGAGTTTCTATGTCTATAATTTGTTGTTCTATTCCTGAGTATTTGCGCTTCTGAAAATGACGAGGAAATCAGAACGAGCAAGACTCAACATTGTGTCTGTCTTTGCCAACTGAGCTGTTGTGCCTGACTGACAGACACGTGTGAACATAAACAAAATACCTGACTCCATCCATATATATATACATATATATCTATATCTGCAGCCAAAGTTCTGAAGTCACCGAAATAAAACAACAACAGCCATGTAAACATCATAGCCTAACTTGGAAACATTTTGTTCAACACCGAAGCATGTTTACACAATCCATGAATATTATTATCCGTTGCTGTTTGTAGAAAACTCACACTACCATTCCATGCTGTTGGTTCCTAATGCACTATCGAGGTTTTCCATGATGTGTGGATGCACAATAATTCCCCCCCCCCACCAAAAAAAAACCTGCATGACAACAACTTCCAGGCATCATAAGTTCTTCAAAACTGTTACCAGGAAGAATGAGTATTTTAAAATGAAAGTGTTATTGGAATTAATAGAATATAGTTTATGACAGATGATGTTACAAAAACTAGACAATTGTTGAGGTAAATATGAGGTAACTTCACTAACTTTTACATCGTGTATGTCACTGGTACGTAGTTATTACACATGTCGGCATTGCGTTTTTCATGTATCACGCTAATGTGTCGCCCTAAAACAAAAGCGCACATACACATATAACAAAGTTACCCTGTCTAAGCGGAGGGCAGTGCATGTGATGACATGTGGAAGACCTCTGTAGTGCCATCATCAAATCCCGTGGGGTAATGGTGAATATATCATACCGTATACCATTGATGTTAGAAAAGAATAGCTGGAATAATAAATATGCAACAACTATTAACACTATTCAATGTTACGTTGGTGGAAACAAAAAGGAGATGAAAAGAAATCAGCGCCTGCACACTGACTCAATGTAAAACAGTCATTTTGATACAGTAAATTCAGCACTTCAGACAACATTGTTGAACTTACAAAACCAGGTAATTGACTGGTTGATAACCCTTCACTGAAAACTGGAAACCTTATAATCTTGCGAAAAAAAGCTACATATAATGTACGAGAATGACCTTACTGCATAGAGTTAGTGTGCGAGTGAGCATTTGTTTTCACACCTTAATTATAGACAGGATAACACATAACGTAAGGCGCTCCTAGTTACAACTTTCATGTAGCATTTCTGTCTAATATAGGGACAACTCCACTTACGGTTGGTGTTACTGTTTAGGTGACTTAACAGTGTCAAATATCAGGATTTAGTGTAATATGATCATTAATTACTTGTTTTTGTTTTGTTTTACCTTTACTGTCATCACTTCAGATTGTCTGAGCTTTGAAGTACCATGTGGAGAAGACCAGTGCCTAGGTTACTGGGATGGCTGTAAGGAAGAAAGATGCGGTATGGATATGGACGTTTGCAGTAGTGAGTCAACTCTTTCCATTCATCACCCTTTTTTCACACTATGATTTCCCTTGCATGGTACCGACAAACATATTTATAAATGATCAATTTGTTATGAAATATGAGGCATCCTGGTAGCTGAGCAATAAAATAACTCCACCAATGTTACAGGATTGGCAAAAAGGATGCTCTCAACACTAGCACCCAAGGAAATTACACTACCTTTTATGACACATTTATCTGCCTAAAACCTGTTTTTCTTATAACAAATAGTGACAGTGATACAATGGTGGATAATAATTTTCAAGTGGTCCGTACTTAAAGCTTCAAAATTACCTATTGATCAGTCTCCTACTTGATAGGGTAAACTTCAGTTCAGCTCATACTTGGTTTGTATATCCATCATAGTTAATATGTTATCTCTGTTGTTTTTGGTGGAGGTCAGAGGTCAACAGAGGACAAAAACTGAAAACTTCGTAAACAGCATAACTTGATATGGCAAACTTAAATTGAGTTCATACTTTGTATCTTTATCATAGTTAATACATGGTCCCTATTGTTTTCGGCGGAGGTCAAAGGTCATTCGAGATCATCAGAGGGCAAACACCTGTAACCTTGTAAACACCGTCATCTCATAAGTCGAACTTCAATTAGGCTCAAACTTTAATTCAGCTCATATTTGGCATGTGTGGTCCCTATTGTTTTTGGAAGGTCAAATGTCATTTGAGGTCAACCGAAAGTCAAACACTGAACATTTTCTAAACACGAGAACTTGATAAAGCAAATTTCAATTGATCTCATACTTGGTATGTGTGTTCACTAGTACATGTTCCTTGTTTTTGATGGAGGTCAAACGTCATTAATAGGAGGTCAAACACTGAAAGCCTTGTAAACCCTATTACTTGATAAAGCAAACTTCAATTGTGCTCCTACATGTTGTGGTCATCACAGTTTGTACATTGTATATGGTCCCTACATGGTGTTTTTGTTGGAGGTCATAGGTCATTTGACATCAGAGTTCAAGCACTGAAAACCTTGTAAAATACCATTTCTTGATTAGAAAAACTGCATGATCCTGGTTGATTTAGGTGGAGGTTGAAGATCATCTGAGGTCAACAGAGGTAAAAAATGGGAATCTTTGTAACACACCACAACTTTATTACCTGAACTTGGATTGAGCTGATACTTTGTATTTATAATGTGGAGAGTAATAGTCATCTCAGGTCAGCACAGGTCAAACAAAGAGAACCTCCAATTTATGATCATGATATCATGTTTTAAATCTAATTGCATGGAATCACAAAGCCATTGACTTTCTTGTTTGTAACTGTTTCTGGCAGGAGGGGGCATACCCCCAAACTCAAGAGGAGAAGGCTTGTTTTCTAGGTTTCCTCTTTTGAATAAACGTTAAAAGAATAGTCCAAAGCAAAATGAAAACTGTTGACAAAAAAGAGGATGAAAAACTATAGATAATGGTGAAAGTCCCATTGCAATAGCATGTCTGGTTCTCAAGTTATTGATTTTGAAGATTCTAGAAATCTTCACTTCAATTGAGCCTCGGGCAACATTTGTGATGTCATATTTGCACCTGGGCTGAAAAGCTCTTTGTAAAGTCTTTATAATGTAACTGCTTTCCTTCACACCAAATTGGAAAGTTATGGCATAATTCTTATGTTTTATACTTGTACAGCGCATTGGGTCTGTGACGAAATGCGCTATATAAAAATGCTATATTATTATTATTAATGTTTTTGAAAAATATCATTTGTTAGCATTATGACTGCTGTGCGGAAAAATTATAAATTCAACAATTTCCAAGAAAAAATAGTCATCAATTTAAACAAATACATGAGCTTTTCAGACAAAGGGAAAGTCTGACATCAATAAAGTTGATACCAAATGGTGTTTGTCAGCTACCAGTACTGAATTTGACAAATATCAAAAATGAGATATCTCGAGAAAGATGGCAGATATATATTCACATGGGGTTTTCTGCTACTGATAAGAGTCAATTTTGCTCTACAACCTACAAGTTTTTCATGTTGGTCTGGACTATTCTTTTAAATACGCGCGTGGTAGCGCAAATAACACCTGTTACATGTGCCACTTCACATGAAAATCATCCTGATTGCTATGTTCCAATGTTGGTATGTATGTGGATGACCTGTATAATATAGGCCTAGCCCAATACTACTATGTTGATAGGCTATGATTGTTTTATGTTGCAAAACTAGGGCCAGAGAACAAACTTAGAATAACTTTAATCTTCTTTAGCATAAAATGAGTGGCTTTTATATGAATTACCTCGGTTTGAAAAACTTAGGGAACTGCCGGTCTGAGAATATCTTCATACTGTCCCGCCAACACAAGGTTTTGCATGGATATATGTCTGAGTTGCCAATTTCAAATCTCAGTGCAATATAGCTGGTCTGAAACTTTATTAGTGTTTACACGGGCAACCCGGGTACCCGACTGTCATGCCTACCCGGTTCCGATTTCATTACCCGGGCAAGAACGGGCATTCATTTTAGTGTGTGCGGGCATTCATTCGGTATGGGTCGGCATCGCCGGGCCTCTGCGGGCATTTTTTTCAATGTGACGGGCATTCATTAATGCATTCATGAATGCCAGGCACATTGAAAAGTTGCCTACAGGTGCCCTACGATACCCAGTGATGCCCGGCCATACCGAATAAATGCCCGCACACACTGAAAAGAATGCGCGTTCATGCCCAAGCACATTCAAATGAATGCCCATCGGTTACCCAAGTACCTGACGGGTATAGACAGTCGGGTACCCGAGTCAAATATTTCTACTCGATGTACATAGTACTTTATAGACAGAGCAGTAAGCATGTCAAGTAAACATTCTCAGCCTGCAATATCATTTTGAAAATGGAATGCCATTTCAACATGTAGCAGAGCTATATACAAATATGCTTATTCCCATACCAACCAGTCTGATTTGAATCTTTTATGATCTTTTGGATTCATCTTGCAATCAGAGTATTGGACTTGAGAAGATGGAATGTATAATGTTAGGTGACTTTAACACTAATGTTTTGAAGCCAACTCGAACAAATAATCTTATTAAAAGTCTTAATAATTTTAAACATATGTGTGGTTTAAAGCAGTTGATTTCTGAACCTACACGGGTGACTAAAACCAGTGAGTCAATCCTCGACCTTATCATGGTTTCTGATTAAGACAAAATTAGTCAGTCTGGTGTAATTTGTGATGGTATAGTGATCATTACTTGACTTTTTGCTCAAGAAAAATAGCTAGAGAGAAATTCCGTAGGCATAAAACTATTCGTATTAGATCAATGAAATCATATGATAGGGATGTGTTTGTGCAAAGGCTGGAAAAAAAGGACTGGTCAGTTGTGCTTGATACTGATGATGTAAAGGAGGCATGGGAAAATTTCAGAGGTATTATGACAAATGTTCTTTACAAATTAGTTCCTTTTAAGGAAGTTAGGATTAGGCGAAACACAAATAAATGGATGAAAGCTGAAATATCAGAGTGTAATACGAAGCGGAATAAATTTTGTAGGAAGTCAAAGAGTCCATCTGATTATGACAAGTTCATTCACTTTTGAAATCAGGGTAACTATAGGAAAAAGAAAGCTAAATCTGAGTATTACATTAATACCTTAGAGGAAAACAAATCCCAGCCAAAAAAAACTATGGAAGGCGTTAAAAGAGCTAGGCCCATCAGATCGTTCCAAAACCAAATTGGCTAATATTGGTCTGGAAATTGATGGAGAATATGCTTCGAGAAGTCTAAAGTTGCTAATCATTTTAATACATTATTTACTACAACTGCATCTAATTTGGCTAAGAAGCTGCCTATGTAATAGTCGTTTTGGTTTGAATCATTTTGGCATATTCTACAAAGATAGGCATGTTAAGGAAGATGCAAGATGCAATGGTCTGTGCGATATTACGGAGGAGAAAGTATCTCAAATTTTGAGTGGTCTCAGTCCTAATAAAGCTACAGGCCTGGAGAATCTTCCTTCTAAATTCGTTAAAAACCATAAACTCCGGAGTAATTCCTGATGATTTCAAGATGGCCAGAGTGATTCCTATTTGTAAGAAACAGAGTAAAACTGAACCATGAAGTTATCGGCCGGTGTCCGTGTTGAATGTAATATCTGAAGTGTTTAGGAGAGTGGTGTTTGACCAGCTAAATTCATAAATGCATGAGCACAATCTTCTTCATGAATTACAATCTGGATTTTGCTCGTCATACTCAACTGATACCTGCCTCATACACTTATCAGACCATATTAAACTTGAAAGTGACAAAGGTAATTATACTGGGATGCTGGTCTTAGACCTGCAGAAAGCCTTCGACACTGTTAATCATAACATTTTACTTGAAAAATTAAAAGCTGTTGGTATGAATTGTATCTCAGTGGAGTGGTTTAAATCATATTTGACGGGTAGGACCAGGTAGGTAATGTTTCAGGCACTCTCTCGTATGCTAGAGAGATCCCATGTAGAGTCCCCCAGGGCTCCATACTGGGTCCTCTTCTCTTTTTAATATATGGTAATGATATGTCAGCTGCAGTAGATTGTAAGCTCCTGCTTTGCGCAGGTGACTCAGCTTTGTTGGTATCGGCCAATAATAGGTTGATTATTAAGCAAACCCTCAGTACTCAGCCCAAATCAGTTAACGGATGGTTGTGTGAAAATAAGTTATCATTACATTTAGGGAAAACAGAATCTATTTTGCTTGGGTCCAATACACGTTTAAAGAAGAGTAGTAATATCAGGGTGAAATGCCGTGGTGGTGACATTGAATCGAGGTCAGAAGTAACTTATTTGGGGGTTGAGTTGAATCAGTCTCTTTCTGGTGATAATATTGCCTCTAAAG